>UESW01004495.1:0-71241 GCA_900491605.1 Calamus simplicifolius
CAACGGGCCGACTGAACCAGTTTAGGAGGGCACCCGAGCCAGGACAAGGGGGGGATCGTCAGCCCGAGCTTCAAGGCCTCCTCCTCCACCAAATCCGCATGTAATCGGCCACATCAACATGATCGAGGAAGCCGGTGGCTCGAGCTCCAGAAATGATGATGAAGGATCGGCGCCAAAGAAAGCGGACGGGCGAGCTCTCCTCTCCGATGATCTCCGAGGGATACAGTTCCCCCATGACGATGCACTAGTTGTATCCCTCAATTTAAATGACTATGATGTAAGCCGGATCCTCGTTGACAGTGGAAGTTGTGAATGTTTTGTACCTCGATGTGTTTGCCAAGATGAGATTGCTCATGAAAAACCTTCGAGCCGTGGATTCCACCCTAATGGGATTCACAGGCGACGTTATCGTCCCAGAAGGGGTGTAACCTTAACAGTTCGGGCAGGAACCTGGCCCCTTGTGGCCACTGTTCACATAGACTTCCTAGTAACTAAGCTCAGGTCGCCCTACAACGCAATATTTGGGAGACCCGGCCTGATGTCCCTCAAAGCTGTTGTCTCCATCCCACACCTGTCTATGAAATTCCCCACGGGGGGAGTTGAAGTTGTCCAGGGAAGCCAAACCATGGCTCGACAGTGCTTCGTCACCAGCCTTCAGTCTAGAATGCCGGAAGTTGACGGGCTGGACGCTCGGGAGGACTTCGCCGAGCAACGGGGAGAACCAGCCGAGGAACTGGAGGAAGTGCCATTGGATGAGGCTCGTCCGACCAAACCATAAAGATCGGGTTGCTACTGAAGACGAGTCCTGGCAGGAGCTGATCGACTTCCTCCGAGCAACGCCGATGTTTTCGCTTGGTCCGCCTCTGATATGCCAGGAATCAGTCCTGAGGTTCTCGTCCACCGCCTTAACGTGAACGAGGCGCACCGGCCCATCAAGCAAGAAGAGGAGCTTTGCCCAGAGCGGCAGAGAGCTATTGAGGAAGAGGTTATAAGCTCATCAAGGCGGACTTCATTGGGAGGTGAATTACCCAAGCTGGCTATTGAATGTTGTCATGGTGAAGAAGTCGAGCGGTAAATGGTGGGATCTGCATCGACTTCACTGACCTCAACAAGGCGTGCCCGAAGGACAGCTTTCCCTCCCGAATTGATCAACTTGTGGATGCCACCTCTGGTTATCAAATGTTGACGTTCATGGACACCTACTCCGGCTACAACCAGATCCGGATGGCCCCCGAAGATGAAGAAAAGACCGCTTCATAACCGACCGAGGTACTTACTATTACCGAGTTATGCCTTTCGGTCTTAAAAATGCAGGCGCCACCTACCAGAGGCTGGTCAACAAGGTCTTCAAAGAAAATCGGTCGGAACATGGAAGTATACATCGACGACATGCTGGTCAAGAGCAAAGAAGCATCACGGCACATCGGGGACCTCTCGGAGAGCTTTGCAACACTCTGCAAGTATCAGATGAAGCTCAATCCGACTAAGTGCGCCTTCGACGTTAACTCTGGGAAATTCCTCGGCTTCATGGTCTCCCAGCGGGGTATCGAAGCTAACCCCCAGAAGATCCAAGGTCTTCAACAGATGGCAACCCCCGGCATCTATTAAAGAAGTCCAGCGCCTAACCGGAGGATAGCGGCTCTCAACCGCTTCGTGGCGCGCTCAGCCGAAAGATGCCTCCCCTTCTTCAAAATTCTTGGTCGGCTAAGAACTTCCAGTGGACCCCCGAGTGTCAAAAATCATTCCAAGATCTCAAGAAGTACCTCGGCTCCTCCCCACTCCTCAGCAGTCCAAATCCTGGTGAGACACTATTCCTGTATCTGTTTCGGAAGGTGCCGTTTGCTCGGTGCTGGTCAGAGAAGAAAACATGGTCCAGAAGCCAATTTATTATGTCAGCAAGCTACTCCGTGATGCGGAGACAAGGTATAGCCGGATTGAGAAGATGGTGTTGGCCTTGATCACCTCAGTTTAGAAGTTGCGGCCATACTTCCAGGTGCATTCTGTGACAGTCCTGACTGACCAACCCATCAAGGCGGTGGTCCACCGCCCGAAGACATCAGGGAGAATGACTAAGTGGGCCATCGAGCTGAGCGAGCATGACATCCATTTTCAGCCTCGCCCGGCCATCAAAGCTCAGGTGCTAGCCGATTTCCTCCTCGAGTGTACCATCTCAGAGGATGGCTCCACCCCCGACTCCCCGAAAACCAAAATCTGGCACCCGGTGGCTCCTCCATGTCGACGGTCATCCAATGCTTATCGCTCCGGTGCGGGCTTGGTTCTCACCAGTTTGGAGGGGGTGACCTTTGAATATGGCATCCGCTTCTCCTTCCCAGCCTCCAACAACGAAGCTGAATATGAAGCCCTGCTGGCCGGTCTCCGGATCGCCCGCAGCCTTAAGGTGGAGAAACTGAATGCCTTCACCGACTCTCAGCTGGTGGTGGCTTGGAACCGAACATGATCCGATATCTCCAAGAGGTTCGGAGCCTACTCTCCATTTCCCCGAATTTGAGATTTTCAGATTCCTAGATCTGAAAATGCCCGTGCCGACCTGCTGTCTCGGTTGGCAACGACGAAATCTATGGACACCGAGCAAAAATTCCACCTAGAGATCTTAGAGACCCAGTGTCGCGGAAGCCGACCGAGTAATGCAAGTTGAGGCCGAGCCATCATGGTTCAACCCCATCCTGAGGTACCTCAAAGAAGGGTCACTTCCGTCCGACCGGAGAGAAGCCAGAAGGCTAAAGATGCAGGCCACCCATTATGTGTTGATCGACGATCAGCTCTACAAACGATCCTTCTCCATGCCATTGCTCAGGTGTCTTCGCCCGTCTGAAGCAGATTATGCCCTCCACGAAGTGCATGAGGGGATTTGCGGCAACCATCTGGGAAGCCGGTCCCTATGTCACAAGGTGCTGCGTCAAGGCTATTATTGGCCGACCATGCAGAAGGATGCAGACGACCTTGTCCGAGCTTGCGACCCATGCCAGAGGCACTCAAGAATTCAGAGGCTCCCCTCCCCAGCCTGGTCCCCATATCCTCCGCTTGGCCCTTTGCCAAGTGGGGATGGACATCCTCGGCCCATTTCCGCTCGCCACGGGGCAGCAGAAATTTCTATTCGTTGCCATCGATTATTTCACTAAATGGGTCGAGGCAGAGGCAGTTGCACAAATAACCGAAGCACGAGCCAAGGATTTCGTATGGAGGTCGATCATCTGCCGCTTCAGCCTCCCGCACACTATAATCACTGACAACGGCAGGCAATTCGACAATCCGAAGTTTCGCTAGTTTTGCGAGGAGCACGGGATCCGCCACCACCTTACCTCGGTCGAGCACCCGCAAGCCAACGGAGCAGCCGAAGTAACCAACCGGACCTTGCTTCAAGGGATCAAAGCTCGGCTCTCCAGGGCCCGAGGCAGGTGGGCAGACGAGTTGCACCATGTCCTGTGGGCCTACCGCACCACCCCGAGAGTACCCACAGGCGAAACCCCATTCCGGATAGCCTTCGGCACAGAGGCCGTTATCCCATAGAGATAGGGCTCCCTTCTCTGCAGGTGGAAAGCTACTCGGAGGAAGCCAGCGATGAGCAGCTCCGCACCAACCTCGACCTGATAGAGGAGATTAGAGAGAAAGCTCGGATCAGAGTGGCTGCCTATCAGCAAAGGGTGGCCCGCTACCACGCCTCCAAGTCAAAGGGAAAGCTTTCTTACCTGGCGACCTCGTTCTCCGGAAAGCATCTGTCTCCAAACCGCTGGAGCAAGGAAAGCTGGCACCAAACTGGGAAGGCCCTTACCAAGTAGCTAAGATCGTCGGACCGGGGACCTACAAGCTGCAAGATCTAAGCGGGAGATTCATCCCTCGAACCTGGAATTCGGACAATCTCTGCAAGTACTACCAGTAGGGTACGCCCTCTGCAGGCTCGCTCCCATATATTTTTTTTGGCATAATGTTTTATAATTCATGACATAAATCACCACAAGTTATATCACCAAAAATTGCGAAAAGAAACAGATGCTGCTTACTAATCCTCGGCACGACGAGTTACCTGTTCAAGCAGGAAAATCTCTGAACCTCGGCTGGGCCGAGCCACAAATCTCCGAACCTCGGCTGGGCCGAGCAACAAATCTCCAAACCTCGGCTGGGCTAAGCAACTAATCTCCGAACCTCGGCTGGGCCGAGCCACAAATCTCTGAACCTCGGCTGGGCCAAGCAACAAATCTCCGAACCTCCGCTGGGCCGAGCAACCATTCTCCGAACCTCGGCTGGGCCGAGCAACCATTCTCGAACCTCGCTGGGCCGAGCAACATTCTCCGAACCTCGGCTGGGCCGAGCAACCATTCTCAAACCTCGCTGGGCCAAGCAACAATTCTCCGAACCTCGGCTGGGCCGAGCAACTACTCTCCAGACCTCGGCAGGGCCGAGCAATAATTCTCCGAACCTCGGCAGGCCGAGCAACAATTCTCCGAACCTCGGCAGGGCCGAGCCATAATTCTCGAATCTCGGCTGGGCCGAGCAACGAGTCTCCGAATCTCGCTTAGACCTAGCAATGAATTCTAGAAGCCCTGGGTAAAGCCGGAGTGCATAAAGCCCCGGTAAAAACGAAGCACGCAAACCCCGATTAAAGCCGAAGGACTTCCGAATAGTCGCTAGAACTTTGGCCAGTTTGAAAAAATGCACGCTGTGCAAAACCACTGACAGACACAAAGTATGCACCTTTAGGCCTTGCCAGGCCCTACACGGTCGCCCGGGGCCCCAAAAAAAATCAGGGAATTCCCCCTGCTGCTAAATCCCGGAATCTTACCAACCAAATGCCTGTCTCGCTCCACGGACGAGATCACGACTCAGCGCGTAAACCAATGGGACCACCCAGGCCCCCCGACAGTTCAAACAAAAACGAGTGGTTTTTCTTTTTCTATGAGCTAAACGACGATCTCGGAGAACAAGAAGTTGTCCAAAAAGGCCTTTTTTATTGATTGAAAAAGTAAATACAAAAAGAAAAGGAGAAAAAGTACAGAAAGAAAGAAAGTGGCCCTCGCAGGGGCCTAACGTCTTCCACCAGGTGTTGCCGGGTCTTCCAAACGCCGGGACAGCTCGGCGACTCGTTGGTAGAGGGACGCTATCTCCTCCTTCTGCTGGTCCACGACCCGGCGTAGGGCTTCAGCCTCCCTCACGGAAACGGTGAGGTACTCCTCAACTGCCTTCTCGAGCTGCTCATGGCTTGCGAAGGCTGACGCCAAGGACATACGTCAACCAGCACGGCGGTGCGGCCCCCCTGAGAGCCCCTATGACCGCCGTTGGACGATTGCCCCCCACCTTGAGAGGCCATATCGGAAGTTGTTTAGAGGCTAACCGAAAGGGTGGTAAGCACTGGCATCCCGCTCGTCCGTTTTGTACCCCTCAGGCGGGTATCTCGATCCGTCGGTCATAAATACCGACCCATGAGGATTCGCCACGTGTCGTCGCTCTGACGGGCGCCCACAGGATGCGAGGGGTCATGCCCCTTCCGAGGAAGATCGGTAAACATCGACGAACTGCTCGGGAACTCCCTTCCTTCTCTTGAGATAGGGTTCCTCCGATCTGCCGGGCCCTCGCGCAGTAAATGCCCTCGATACTCCTCCAAACTGCCTTAAATCGGCCGCCCCTTGGAAAATGCAAAAAAGAAAGAGCGCGGCACCTGACGATGATTCACTCCCCTCGGGAGTAGCCAAATCATAAATGATGGGCGTACCCATGCGCCGCCCGTTCCGCCTTGACACTCCTCACCGAGTCTCACAGGAACCAGGTATCATGACTCACGGTGGCGACTAAGTCATCTCTCCAAGCTCTAAATCTCCGAACCTCGGTTGGGCCGAGTAACTAATCTCCGAACCTCGCTGGGCCGAGCCATAAATCTCTGAACCTCGGATGGGCCAGGCAATAGTTCTCCGAACCTCGACAGGGCCGAGCCATAAATCCAAACCTCAGTAAGGTCGAGTAATAAATCTCTAAGATTCGGCCAAAGTTAAGGAATATGTTCCACCGCCGAACAATCTCCAAATTTCCGTCTGAATTCGGGCAGCTTGCGAGTCCCGACTAGGTCGGATAGCGCGGGATCCTCGTCCAAGAACGAACGAGATATCCTTACGCCTCGTTTCGTTGCCAACAACAACAACTCTTGGCGCAAAAGAGACAAAAATTAAGAGAAAGAACAAAACTTTCTTTATTTCATTGCCATCGAAACTGATTACAACCGCCTGAGAGCATTACAAGTGCATTGAAATGCATAAAATAAAAACGGTACAAAACTCGGGCAAACTGCTCCAAAGCAGCTCCGGGCGACTGTGATGCTCTAGCCGGTCCAACAAATCAGACAAACCACGAACCAGTCAGCCCGAGCCGATAATGGGCGGACGACATGGCCCAACCGTTGCGACCAGCTTTGGTAAATAATGATATCTCGGCGTCCCAACCGAGATATCAGAGAAATTGGAAAGGGTGGACGGGATATTACCCCAAACCACCCAACCGAGGGGCCCTCCGACGAGTAGGAAGGAAGCTCGCAGACCCTGGCACCAGAGTGCTCCCCTAAATCGGGTGTGTACCGCTCCACCTTGCCCAAACTCAAAGGCAAGGTACCCGCGGGCGACATACCATCACCTCCTCCCCATGTGGCGAAAGATTCCCCAGGCGTGCAAGCCCAGGAATCCAAACCAGGTAAGGAGGAGAAATTCATGCAACCCATGGGGAGCCCGCGTACACTTCCTTCCGTACGTCCCCAAGGGGAACCACAAAGGTCACACGGGAAGCGTATATGTGCGCTCTCCATGCGATCTCTGCAGACCTCCTGTGCACTCTCCATACGATCTCCGGAGCTTCTTTCTTGAGGGCAGGCCACCCCCCGACGGCTCCTTCGTCACCCCAACTGTCCAGAGGACGACGACGACTCGCAGGAGAAAAGCTCGGTCCTCCTGCTCTAAGCCCTAAATAAACAGGCATTATGTGCGCCTCCACAGTTTACAGTAAAGAAAAACTTTGGGGTGGCCCAACACAGCCCTTTTTCCCCTTTTTATAGGTGAAGATGGACCGGGAACAGCTATTAGAGCGGAAAACCCCGGGATTCGAAACGCCAAGCCCACGCCACAACGTGACCTCTGAAATAAAAAACAACATCCCACGATGCGCGCGAGTGCGTCGCCCCAGCCATGACACACGCCAAAAGATTACCTCTGACCCCCGATCACAAGCTTTAAATGCAGAAGATCGTCCGCCGATCTTGCGGATTCTAGCAGACCTCGGGGATTGTCCTACGAAAACGACGTCCTCCAATGGAGAATAAGCACTTACGCCGCACGCCAAAGCAGCCCACGTCGGAAAGATCAATACAACACTGGTTCGTTGGAAAGTCTTGAGCGACCTTTTGCTGGCCGCAGAGCCGTACCACCCACTTCGGTGAAACGAAAATCGGCCCGCCTTGGAAAAGACAAAACGCTGATAGGGGTAATAAATGGATGCAAAGGCCAAACCCACTCTCTGCCAGGAAGAATAAAGGGGTGACAGCGAAGGTTCAACAAACCCCCCTCTCTCTTCGTCGAAGGCACGACCACAGTCTGGCTACTGGCAATGAAAATCCCCTCGGCCCTCGCCGAGTCATTTTTGCCCCTCGGCCCTCGCCGAGCCATTTTTGCTCCTCGGCCCTCGCCGAGCCATTTTGCTCCTCGGCCCTAGCGCCGAGCCATTTTTGCTCCTCGGCCCTCGCCGAGCCATTTGTGCTCCTCGGCCCTAGCCGAACCATTTTGCCCCTCGGCCCTTGCCGAGCCATTTTGCCCCTCGGCCCTAGCCGAACCATTTTGCCCCTCGGCCCTCGCCGAGCCATTTTGCCCCTCGGCCCTCGCCGAGCCATTTTTCCCCTCGGCCCTCGCCGAGCCATTTTTGCTCCTCGGCCCTCGCCGAGCCATTTTGCCCCTCAGCCATAGCTGAGCCACTTTGCCCCTCGGCCCTATCCGAGCTGCTCCGTCCCTCGGCCTTAGCCGAGCTATTTCATTCTTCGGACCTAGTTGAACCACTGAGTCACTCAGCTAATCCGAATTAAATCGTCTTTCAACCTCCCTTCAAACCAAGCCATGTTGACGTTCGATTCTGCCGTCGGGGCTATCCCTATGCCTTGGCCTCGACCAGGATATTCCTTCAAAATTCGAGCTCGGGAATCAACCAAATGACACTCGTAGTTAGGACTAAAATTAAAGGCAAGAAAACTACGGCCAAGAAGGACAAATGAATGACAAGCAGCTGATCCATTTATCAGTCTTCAGTCAAACTACAAAATAAGAGAAAGAAAAAGTACATACGGACCCCCAAGGAGTCACGACTTGGGGTCAGACCCAGCACTTCCTGCGGCAGCATCAGCAGGGGCATCGCTTGACCCCCCTTCTCAAAGGTGTCACGACGGGATACCTCGGTAGCCGCATCGGCTCCAGAATAGCTTCGAGGTCGACATCAGATATTTCTTCATACTCGTCCTCCTCGACCCCTGGGGTGTACACTTCATAATGCTCGGCTTCCAGATAAGACAGGTCCAGGTCAGGATAAGCCTGGGCAACCTTAGCCCGCGCCTCATCTTTGCCAAGCTGAAATGCATCGGCACAGGCCGCCCTTGCGTTCGTCGGCAAACTCGATGGATTTCTTGTACTCCTCCACCACCGAAGAGGCCCGCACGTTGGCCTCGGCTAATTGCTTCTCCAATTCGGAGATCCTTCGTGCCTCGAGGCCGCATCCTCTCCGAATGCCGCCAACCGCCCCTGAAACTCCTGGCTCGCCTGTTCAACTGCAGACAAAAAGCCAAGTAAAGCGGAAGCCGAAAGACCAAGATGGGTAAAACAAATGGTGCCCTACCTGCTCGTCCCGCCGAGCTAGCTCGCCCTCCAGCGCGTGGACCCTATTGAGAGCCCTAGACTTGGCCGATTGGGTTTGACGAAGGCTCTCATCTAGCTCGTCCACCCGGGACTGAGCGTCCCCGGTCTCTTGATAAGCATAGTCGAGCTCGTCAGAAAGTCGAGCAGCTCGCTCATCCGACCACTTTAGCCGATCCTTTGTATCGAGAGCTCTTTGTTTAGGCGGTGAGGTGGTCCTGCTGCCGCCGGCACTTATGCTCTTCCTCCTCGAGCCTTTTGCTCCAGCTAACTCTATCTTCGGCATGGCTGGCTTTCAGCTGATCCCACCTCTTATCAAAGAACAGTTGCATGGATTTGACCTTGCTCTCGTGCTCCGCCCTGGCCTGAGCAAGCTCCAGACTAGCCTTCTCGGATTGCTCACGAGGCTTTGGAGCTCGCCAATCTGTATGGCGAGTTGAGAGGCTCTTTCCCTCTCAACTGCAAGAATCCTGTGAGCCTCCCCGAGCTCCCTCTGGAGTTCACCAACCTGTACGGCGAGCTGAGGGGCTCTTTCCCTCTCAACTGCAAGAATCCTGCGAGCTTTCCGAGCTCCCTCTGGAGGACCACCAGGGCTCGAGAGAGTTTATCAGTGGAATCTGCCCTCTCCTTGAGGTGATCGACCTCGTAGCGGGCCCGAGCCCAAGCTCCAACAGCCAGATGCAAGCGCCATTTCAGTGCCCTCATGATCAGAGCATTCTGCAAAAAAGGATTACACGCATAAAAGGCATAGTCGAACTAACTGACTAAAGACCCAACTTCGGTGTGATAACCTACCCGAGATGCGTAGTCTGTGGCGATCCTCGTGAGAGCAAGATCGTCAATCTCAGGGAGAAGAAAAGCCTCACTCGGCGCCCCGGTGCGACGGAAGGCTATCTCAACAAGGTCCTCCGAATGACCCCCTCCTATCGAGGAACTCTCCTCCCCTTGGAACACGGACCGCATCAGAGCGGAGAACCTGGCGCTCACTTCCGGGTCGCGTGAGTGGAAGTCTGTGCTCAGGGAGCTAGTCTAGGCACCCGCGACCCATGAGCTCCTCGGTAGGCCAGCTTCCGCCACAGGGCCCTCGCTTGAGAAGCTTCGGGCGTTTCGACTCCGGCGAGGAGAGCCCCAACCGGAGCATCCCCTTCGCTCGCCGGCTCCCCTCCTTCTCCTTCTTCCTCTTCTTCTGCTTCTATCTCCTCAGAAATCCCCTAACCACAATAGACTCTTCAGGAACTTCGGCTCCCCTCGGAGCCTCCTGTGCCCGGCGGAAGGCCCTTCACCAGAAAGACCCCCGCGAATTTCGATCGTTGGTTCGACAGGTTCGGCCATCTCCTCGTCGCCTGCTGGCTCTCCTACCAGCGACCCAGGCTGAACCTCAGCAGCCGCAACCTCTTCCCCCGCCTCGATGGAAGCGGAGGTCGCTCCCACCTCCGCCTAACCCCTCCGAGCCACTGGCCTCCAATGAGGAGGGCCGAGCCACCCCGCCCACGGGGGCCCCCAAGCCAACCGGCGTTTCTCCCTCACCATCGTCAGACAAAACAATAACGGAAGGGGAGGAAATCTCAGCAGCCTCCTCCGAAACCCCCGCAACATCCCGGTCTTCGCCCCCAGACAGACCCTCCTTTGGCGCCGAAAGATCGTGCGCCGCCAGAACTTCGGTACTTACGGCCCGCGGCGACGAGGAGCGCCGATCATCACCATCTCCCCCGACCCCCCTAGAGCGGGAGCCGGAAGGGCGAGACCTCTTCTCGGACCGATGCTTGCTGCTGGAGCCAGATCTCCTGCGGCGCTTTCCCAGCTCCTCCCTCATCTGGTCTGCGAGTGCTGATCTTTCGGCTGTAGGGGCAGTATGATTCGCCCGTTAGTTCGCACAGAAATCAAAGACGGAGCTACGCTAAACTATTGACCACTGAGTGATACTCACCACGAGGATCGACGGGGCTCAATCTGGCCACGAAGAGAGCATCCTCCGATAGGAGAACGCTGGCTGGGAGCATCCGACTGCCGCGCAGTACGATCAGATCCCTTTTCTTTGACTCGATTAACTCTGGGTGCACTTCTGGATCCTTCACGAAATCCGAACCAATATTCCCCTCGACTATGAAGAATCGTGACTTCCACTCCTTTATCGACGATGGGTTATCCGATATCATCTTGAAGGATCTCCGGGGGCCGATGTAAGGCCATTCTGAGGCCCTCCCGGAAACCAGATTGAAACACACCCTAAATATCGAAAGGGTCGCGGTCACCCCAGGCGCTTGCACAACGAGATAAACCCGATGAGGTTGCGCCAACTGTTGGGAGCCACCATGGTGAAGCATATGTTGTAGAACTTCATCACCTCCCGCACCAACGGATGAAGAGGGAACCGGAGACCTGCCCTCAAACTTTCCTCATAGCAGAACGCCCCATCCCCTAATCCGGATGTCACCCTGTCTTCAGCTGTCAGAAGCAACAAGACAACATCCTGGGGGATCTTGTACAGGCGGCGTATCCGTTCCAAATCTGCCAAGGTCACCTCCGAAGCCTGATCACTTGGGCTCACCATATCTTCAATTGCAGGAGATGCTGAGCAAGATCGCAGTAAAAACGGGAAGACGAAGTTCTCTAAGGAAAAGCGAAAAGGGCACTATGAATAGAGATAGCGCCACCATGACTCCGTTTTTCCAAGTGAAACCGTCTCAGGGTGAGGGAGAAGCGTCCCAACCTAGGCATCCGGAACCGCCACTACGGGCGCTGTGAAAATCGAGATTTCCCACGCGGCGCTTCCCCAGCCGTTACCTTCGTCCCTAAGGAATGACGGATCCACCTCGAAAAAGCAAAGTGACCCCACCGCATTAATTAGGGCATCATTGCGTGGGCTGTCAATTAGATGTCCCATCGTTCGCAGCGCGCCACCCAAGTCTGTACTCCCTACGCCCGAACCTACGCTTCGAACTAGGGAGTGGGGGGCATGTGTTGAGGGATAAAATCGCCATTGCATTGATAACCATGCGAAGGGGCTAAGATCAGCCCCATCCCTCTGCCCGCTACGTTACGCCTATGAAGAACGAGCCAACTAATGTGGTCCGACGGGCCGAGCAACTTATGGTTCGGTTCTACCGAGCCATCCATAGCTCGGCTCTCCCCGAGCTTCCATAGCCCGGCTTTCCCGGCTTCCATAGCCCGGCTGAGCTTCCATAGCTCGGCTTCCCCCGAGCTTCCCATAGCTCGGCCTCCCCGAGCTTCCATAGCCCGGCCTCCCCCAAGCTTCCCATAGCTCGGCCTCCACAAGCTTCCACAGCTCGGCCTCCCCGAGCTTCCATAGCCCGGCCTCCCCGAGCTTCCCATAGCTCGCTTCCCCCGAGCTTCTCATAGCTCGGCCTCCTCGAGCTCCTATAGCTCGGCTTCCCCCGAGCTTCCATAGCTCGGCCTCCCCCGAGCTTCCCACAACTCGGCTTCCCCCGAGCTTCTCATAGCTCGGCTTCCCTGAGCAATCCATGACTCGATACTCACCTCCGTGGAACCCGACGCAGGAGAGCCTAGGCCTATCGTAACAGAATCCCAAACAAAGAATCATATTGAGGAGTGGTCTAGGATCTAGAATAACGGCCTAGGACCTACGCACTCATCAGATCTCAGGCCATCAGGGGGCCCTCCCAGCCATCGATCTTTTAACAGACAAGATACGAATCCCACCGGCTTCATAACAGCTTGATTCGAATCCCAACAACCTTCAAACCTTTAGAAGGCGCTCAAGATACAGGTGATTACCTATAAATACAACATTCCCAGATTCTCTCAGGTATGCGCTGACAGCCCCCGGCTCACTCTCACTCTCACTCTCACTCACTCTCTCTCTCTCCTTCACTGCTCGTCGGTGCTCCTCTGGAGCTCCCGATTGGCCACCCTGGAAGGACTCCCGGAGAGATCCTTCTCCCATTTTCTGTTGATCACTGATCCCCACTGACTTGAGCATCGGAGGGTCTTCTGCGGAGGGCCACTCCCAACGCCTCTCGCATGAGGACTTCTGTGCAGGTCCGCCCAGGAGGAAGCTCTGATCAGGAGACCGGCCACGTCCGAGTCGGAGGACAAATCCCGGTGACAACAATTATCTTGCGAGCAAGAAATTGAACTGTCATTAATGGTAACAGGAATGAAACTAGCCATATAATTGTAACCACTATTGGTGGAAGATACTTCTGCACGCTGCCTCTGTGCGCATTGCCAGAAACCTGCATATCCCTGAACTATGTGCTTGATTTTTTCACTTTCGGTCAAAATAGTTTTCAATTAGCTCACTAAACTGTCACTAAATTAGTGACGGACTGTCAGTTTGCATTTAACAAATTAGTGACGGAAGAGCAATCCGTCACTAACTTGGTGATGGATTGCTTTTTCGTCACTAATACTAATTAGTGATGAAAAATAATCGTCACTAATTAGTGACGAATTATTTTCCGTCACTAATCCATCAAAATTAGTGATGGATGGGAAATCCATCACTAATTTAGTGACGGATTGCCCTTCCGTCACTAATCCATGTGACGAAAGAGCAATCCTCACTAAATTAGTGACGGATCTTTGTCACTAATCCATCACTAATTTAGTGACGGATTGGGCAATCCGTCACTAATTTGTGACGGATGAGGTTCCGTCACTAACTTAATGATGGATTACTTTTTCGTCACTAATCCATCACAAATTAGTGATGGAAAATAATCGTTACTAATTAGTGATGAATTATTTTCCATCACTAATCCATCAAAATTAGTGATGGATGAGAAATCCATCACTAAATTAGTGATGGATTGCCCTTTAGTCACTAATTCATCACTAATTAGTGACGGAAGAGCAATCCATCACTAAATTAGTGATGGATTGCCCCATCCGTCATTAATTTAGTGACGGATTGGCCTTCCGTCACTAATCCGTCACTAATTTAGTGATTGCCCTATCCATCACTAATTTAGTGATGAAGAGCAATCCGTCACTAATTTAGTGACGGATTTCTTCATCCATCACTAATTTAGTGACATATTGCCTTCCGTCACTAATCCATCATAAAATTAGTGACGGAAGAGCAATCCGTCACTATATTAGTAACGAATTAGTGACGGATTGCCCGTCACCAAATTTATATTTTAATATTTTTTTATTAATAAGAAAAAAAAAGTAAAATAAAAAAATTAATAATAATAATATTTTTTATTATAAATAATTGCATGTCTAATATTTTTTTAAAAGAATTAATATTAAAATAAAAATAATAAAATATTTTTAAATTTTATTATTTTTATATATTATGTATATATATATGATTAACTTAAATGCTCCTAACCGGATGCTCCCCAGCTCGACGGTTGTGATTCCCCCCTATAAATGCTCCTAACCGATAGCTCTAGGGATCGCCCGCACGTCAACAGAACCACACGATTTCCTTCTCGGATTTCGCTTCCCCAAAGGAGGCGACTCTTTTCTCCCTTCCGCTTCCTCGTCCTCCAAGAACCCCGTTCTCTTCGATCGCCCTCCGCTCCGCCTTCTTCCGTCTCCGGTTTTCTCCCTCGTAGGTCTTCTATTCCCCCCCCCCCCCTCTGCGTTTTTCTGGTGGCTCAATCGCGTTTTTCGGGAAATAGGGTTTATTATTCGAGGAGAAATTCTTGCTTTGTTGTGCTTAATTTTGGTAATCTAGGGTTTTGAATCCTGATTTCTTGGTTTCATTGTCTCGAAGTACTTCGAATTTGTTTTGATTTTATTTGTGTCTAATATTTGTCTTTTCTTCGTTTTATTTTGATTTATTGGTAAGCTTTTGGTTGAAGGACATGATTGTGCCCTTCTTTTCTTTAGACTTTGATCGAGCCAAGGGTCCGCCGATATCTGAATCCATGATAAAATCTTTATATTTGTGGGATTTTGTATGCTTATGAGAATATTTGGTTGGTAGTTTGATCAAAGAGGTGCGAATTTTCGGCAGAGTCTTCTACGTTGGAAGAAGGATATATTTGGAAGCTTTTCCGTTCTGAAATGCGATTTGGATCTGCTCATTCTTCGAGATGAAATCGGAAGTTTTGGAATAGTTGACGAAGGTCTTGGCAATTTTAATCAAGAATTGTTGGTGTTCTGTCAATTGCTTACTTGTTGATTTCTGCTGGAAGATTTTCTTGAATTTGTTGGTGCTCTTTGAGAATTGCTGGTCCGATTAGGGCTGGCTTCAGTAAATCAACCATGGCTCTAAGCAGAGAATACCGTCTTATTATTAGAAGGAGAAGAGAATGGTTGCAAGGTTTCCCTAAGTTTTTGCTTGCTTCCCCTTCTTACAGACCTCATCTTCATCAGATACTTCATAAGAACCATCTTCCTCCTCATCCTCATCATCCTCCTCATCTTCATCATATTATCTACCTTCCGTTTATCAGCCTTAAATGATTCCTCTGTCTTAGCTTTGGGCTTAGCAACCTTTACTGATTCCTCTGTCTTAGCTTTGGGCTTAGCAGCCTTTACTGATTCCTCTGTCTTAGCTTTGGGCTTAGCAGCGGCAGCAACCACCTGACTGCCAGCCTTTCCAGTGGCAGGTTTGCCCTGGTCACCATTGTCATTGACTTGCCTGATTATAACAATTGCAATGCATATAAAACAAACCATCAGCCAAAGAATAGAGAAGCGGGAAGGTAAAGACATAAAAGTTAATATCATAAAACAAAGTTTACGAAAATGGAGGGCAGTGCAACATTTTTTAACAATATAAAGTTTATTTATGTTGTTGGTTCATAGAACACATTTATTCACTTGAATTTGAAACCTTTTTGTGGCTTAGATATATGCTTTTTGTTGTCTTAAAAAATAGAAAAGGATGAAGAACATGCATTTTTGACTGATTATAAGCACAACTTAATTGAAATACCTACTTTAAGTATCAAACAGCATTTAGTTTAAAAAAAATGCTATGCTCAACAATTCGTGAAACTGGACGATGTCATGCGAACTGGCTAAGGATCGCTTCATATCTTGCTAATATTAAAGTCCTGACTTTGTGCAGCAGTGCTATTCAGGTAACATATGTATGTCTTTAGGCTATTTCATTGAATATTACCATTGATAAAGGGTACCACTAGCTTAAATAATTTTCATATATGATTCATGTTGGCCATGTTAGCATATAGCTGTATCAATGGGATCCAATCCAATGGTGTTCGGGAATCTGCAAGAACTACAACTTCTCATGGAGCAAATGACTGAAAGTAATCTCTCTGATGTCTATGGCTTCTTTGGGAAATGCCAGTGTCCCTGTCTGAATAAAATTTTCATAGAAGTAGGAGCCTCATCCTTTAATACGTAGAAGTTTGTCATGTCTTTCTTGAGGAACCCATCATATAATTCATCTTTGTTATACCAATTTGAACATGCAGCTCCCTCATGAAAATAGAGATCCCTCGATGAAAATATTCTTAGCACTGCCAGCAGAAGAGCCTCTGATATGTGATTTTGGTAATCTCAAAACAATAAAGATGAAAAGCTTCAAGGGGCACAAGAATGAGATGGAGTTGATGAAATTCTTCCTTGAGAATGCCACCATGCTCGAGTTAATGGTTTTGGTCATCCCAGAAGAAGCAGTATGCGAGGAAGGCACCAGCTACAGCAAAACTGATCCTTTATGCTGGTTCAAACATATTACTACAATGCCACTATTTTATCTACTCAACAAAGCTTCTGCTGAGGCCAAGGTAGTAATATGCTCAAATTCAGAAGATGACAGTAGTTTACACCCGACACACTACAATGAACTTGTTAAGGTGTGACTTCTTGAAAGGAGAATACTTCCCTTAAATTCTCATTATGAATGATCGGAAAGCTCAACTAGTTCCTTGCTATTGCATGCTCTTAGGAATTGGAGATTTTAAGTGTTAACACAACTCTCAGTCTTTACATTCAGTCTGTTAAAGATCAAATGATAGTGTGAATGCTAAAATTTGCAAAGAATTTTGCTTTTTTATTGGTTTGTCTCAAAACATTCACTGGGCATGAATTCTTCTGCTCATGCTGCTAAATGTAGTCTCAATTTGTCTAGGATGCTCCCTTCCTTTGCAACTCTTTATACAGATCATCATATCATTGTTGATGCATAATCATTTTATAAAGGAAACAAGGTAATTTGATTAAAGAGCAACTTAACTGGCATAAACATAATGAGGTTTCTTTGATATGAGAACCATACTGAATCTCATATAACATCTCCTCTAGGTTTTTCTTTTTTCCCAATATGTTGTGGTAAACTGAAATTTTTACTAGTCTGGCCATTTTTTATGTATTAACATAGTTTTTTGTTTTCACAAGACTAAGGAAACACCATTAGTTTCGCAATTATTTGACTGATTTATTTATTTTGATCAGTTAAGGTATGATAATGTGATTTCTCCATCTTTAGTGCCATGAATTAAAATTAGTTACTACATATTGGTAGTGGAGATGCCACTATTGTAAAACGCATGTTAGGAAAATGCTTATTTACATTTTAGTCACTTCGATATTATGATAGAGTTGGTTATGATGCATCATTCTTTTTGATCAGGAAAATATCAAAACAAAGCATCTGCAGCTGCTATACGAATCAAAGCTGTATAGAATTTTACAAGGAGGAAGTAATTAGAATTCCTGTTTACCCTTTTTAAAAATTTGTTTATATTATTCACGGGGTCTTTGTATTTCTTCTTTTTATTTGGCAGATGGAATTCCAAATGTGCGATGGTTTGGTGTTGAAGGTGACTATAATGTTCTTGTCCTGGATTTATTGGGACCAAGCCTTGAAGATATTTTTAACTTATGCAGTGGAAAGCTTTCTTTGAAGTCTGTGCTAGTGCTAGCTGATCAGATGGTATTATTTGACATTTTTTGATACTTTTTATTCATAAGTTTTTTGCTCAATTTATAATCTGCCTTGATGTTTCATTAGATCAACCGAGTAGAGTTTGTTCATGGTAAATATTTTCTTCATCGGGATATTAAACCAGATAATTTTCTGATGGGCTTGGGAAGGTGAGCAAATTAGGTAGACCACAAAATCTTTTTATGCTGCTCTTTTTTAAGGATTGTATCAGGATCAGTGTATCATCTGACATAGTATGCCTTCTACTTTTAGGTGTATATTATTGACTTTGGTCTTGCCAAGAAGTATAGAGACACTTCGACTCACCAACACATCCCATATAGGTAAATTTTTCTGTGTTAATAGCTCATCTATGTATTTAGGCGAGTATATTGGTATGCCTGACTGTGTTGGGAATCAAGGTGGGATGGGATGTGGGACATTTCGTTCCATAAAAAAATTGGGACATTTCGTTCCATAAAATTGTGAGATATCATCATTTTTAGTATGACCACTATCCCATCATTTTGATTTGCAGGTATGGATGCTGTGATGGTGTAGCCAATGGCAACTCCAAATAAGTTGACATATTGACAGAGTCCGCAAAACCTAAACTGTGCTCCATCTGCATGCAAAGACAACAGACTTTAAAATTTATGTTTCAGGGGAGCTGCATTGCAACAGCAAAAATGAGGAGACTAGAGGTGTAGAAGGTGATGAAGGAGAAGAGAATCCACCCAAGCTGTGACATGGCCTATGCCAGCGTTAATAGTTTTGATCATTACAAGTTGTCTCTTTTACTTATCTTAAACTTAATAATTTGATGTCAATTGTATAAAACATTAGTATTGTTGATGTATACAGATATATTTATCTTATTTTATGAAATGCATTTTTTATTCTTAAATCTGAATTTTTATCCATAAATTTCATTAGAATGCATTAAATATATTGTAATTTAAAAATAATTTTAAATTTATAAGAATAAAAATTTGATGAAATTTTATTAGGTTAATGATGGATTAGTGATGGATTTTTGATAGAAATAATAGTGACGGATTAGTGATGAAAATATTAGTGATTGATTAGTGATGGAACAACAACGAATGATTGATGGATTCTTTCATCACTAATTCGTCATGGCATAGTGATGGAGCTATTAGTGATGGACTAGTGACGAAAGTTTTAGTGACTAAATTTTTGTCAATAATCCGTCACTAAATTTTGATGGAATAGTGATGGAAATATTTGTGATGGAATAGTGATGGAATAATGTGTGACGGATAGTTCATCACTAATCCGTCATAATTTAGTGACGAAAAATATGTTTCATCACAATTTTTGACGGAATATTTCATCACAAATTTGTCACAATTTAGTGACGAAAAATATTTTTTGTCACAAATTTTTGATGAAATATTCATCACAAATCCGTCGCTATTATTTTGTGACGGACCTCTTTCCGTCACTAAATTTAGTGACGGCAAAAATTGTGACGATAAGATTTTCGTCACTAATCCGTTACTAAACCCAATTTGTGACGGAATAGTGATGGAAATTTTTGTCACTATTATGCTCTTTTCTTGTAGTGTATGTGCTTGATTTTTTTTCTTTTTTTTGCTATCACTTATGTGAGTTCATTTGTAAAGAACAAAAATTTCGTATTACCCCTTGCTGCCACATTGCTGATAACTGTTGCTCTTTGAAGTCAAGTACTCTTTTGGTTGAATGCTGAACTAGACTACTTTTATAACCAGTGTGTATTGACTATGAACGTTTATAGATTTCCAATTGTGGAGCCAGATCCTGGTCATACTAATTAAGCTTCATCTGGCAAGGGAGCGTTTGGAGGCAATCGAAAGAATTACAAACCCTATAGCAGCGGTTGCTGTAAGTTGTAACTTTTTCTTTAGTTCTCTTATAATTATATCTTAGAACAGGCTTTCTATTGGCCTTGATTTTTAACAACACATTGTTTACAGTAATTGAGAATGTGAGAACATTTGAACAATTTTAAACAGAAGTCTAATAACGTAATGCACTTTTCTCATGTCATTATCTGTTTATTTTTTCTTGTACCTTTTGCTCCTGTAAGGGTGGGAGAACTTATCATCCATTCAAAATGAGAATGAAAGGAATAATTTATTGCAACTTTATTACTTTTAACAGATTTCTTGACATTGTTAAAGCCGATCCTAGATAGATGGGATAGGACTAACGGTAATGATAATGGCATGTATGAGCTTATTCCAATATTTTCCGTTGCTGATAAGAGGGAAAAGAAAAACTTAGGAACCAAAAATTCATCGTTCTTGGCATTGCATACACTACAAAAAAAAAAGTGGTTGTAGCAACTCTATTTTCCCTTGGCAGTTTGACATTTTGGAAAGCGTGATAAAAATTTTTAATGATGCTTATAAGCATCGAGATTTCTTGATTAAAAAATTAATTTTTTTAATGAATACTGATGCTTTGTAGCATTGGCATCGTATATTTAATCATGGATACCAACACTTTGTAGCATCGGCATCGTATTAGAAACGAAACATCAAAAAAATATCATGCTAACGCTAAAAGCATGGTCATCGTATTTTTCTATAGGATGTCAACGCTTTTTAACGTTGGCATTGTATTTTTCTAATACAATTTTGATGCTTTTTTAAGCACCGACATCGTATTTTTATCTTTTGAGTGGCGGGATTGGACTTCTGTTTTAATTTTCAGAATGCAAGCGCCAAAATTTTTGAAAGGATCGGAACAAAAATTAAATAAATTTATGATTCCAACAAGCTCGGGCGGATGAGAAGGGGTGGAAGGCGACGAGCCAAAGTGCGTGAGGTCAAGGACCAAGTTTCGGATGGCAGTTTCAGGGGAGGAAGGAACAGCGAAGGCTAAGGTGGTTTCAGGGGAGGAAGATGGTGGAGGGTGCAATTCCCTCTCGCTCCTTGATTTATGGTTCAAGACCTTGGATTGCTCCCATTCCTACCTCTTTCTTTCTCAGGATCTCAAACTTTTTTGATCCTTCTCTCTCTCAAGGAAAAGAATGCAGGGATGACTTCCTTTCTCTACTCTTTTTGGAATCATGATGCAGGCATCATGTCTATAGCAAGAAGCAAAAATTTTTGGGCCTCCTGTGTTCCAAGTAATCTTTTCTTAAAAATTTTTTCTCTAATTTTTCTTTCATTTTTTAATTTTTTTAATTTTTTATGATTTTTTGAGGGGTGGACTCTTGTAGTTTCGTGAGCCTGTATGACCATATGATGTGGAGTCGGTGGGTCTGGATGATGCGGCGAAGCGGCTGGGTGCCTAGAGGAGGCGGATCTATGATACGGTCAACTGCTAAAAGCGGTCGAAAAAATTTCGATAGTATCCGTATTTATATTCGAATTATATTATATTACATATTTATTTTATAATTTAATCAGATTTGGTATGAATTTGAATATTTAATTTAAAAATTAATATAAAGAAACCGAATTATCTATTTTTTGAATACGGATATTTATATTATATAATTTTTTATATTTATTTTATTAAATAACGGCTGCCGATTGGCTGAGCGCTTTATTATTATGGCCGTTTGGCCGTTTGAGTAAAAAAAAAAAAGAAGGCGAAGAGGCGCGCGTGGGGGAGGGGAAGAGTCTACGTAAGGCCGTAACCCCGTTTCTTCTTTCTTCTTCAGTTCTTCGTCTTCCGACTTCCTGACTTCCTTCGTCTTCTTCAGTTCTTCATCTTCCGACTTCAGTTCTTCTTCAGTTCTTCGTCTTCTTCGCACCATTCAACCATTTTCTCTGGCCCATCCATCCAGTCATCAAGCAAAAACCACTGCAGGTTTGACCTTTATCTCAAGGAATCATATCACAACTTCCCATGATAATAACTACAAAAAGGAAAGAAACAACCCAACTGATCACATCTTTTAATCCTCTTTATCTTTCTCTATAGTAGAAGCTGAATCTGGTTCTCAAGATATATAATAGCAACGGAAAGAAGGCACCAACACTTCCTTTAATTACTCATCCAATACCACGGTCCACGGGTGACTCAGTTAACTCGGCAAAGAATCTGCTTTCTTCTTGCAGGGAGCCATCTAAGGCACTGTTTTAGTTAATAATATATGTATGCCAGCAGCTCTTTTGAGCATCTTCATAGCATTTAGATTACTTATTGGAGAATGCCATTTTTTTTCGCTTTACTTACTACTGCATTGGTTTTCTGTTAATATATATGGGTCACATTGTCAGAATCAGACCCATAATATAATTAATAAATAGATAGTTATTGATGATTTTTGTAGTCACCCATGCTATCTTGATGACTTCCCTCTTAGCACTCCCTCGAGGGTTATCATTATTGGTGCTTTTGGATTTATGGGCTTAAGATTCTAAGAAAAAACTCTAAGAGCCACTTCTTTGACGTTAGTTGAGATTGAAGTATGTGTGAAAACATTAGAGTTGTTAGGTCAGATTTTGCATCCATAAATTTATAATAAGAAGTGAAGATCAGAAGAGGTATATCAAAAATCCGTTGCTTATCATGTACTATTGATTTTCTGAATTGCTTTCAAATTTAAACAGGTTGGTCTTACATAATAATTTAGGTCAAACATCGAAATATACGGTCTCTTTTGTTTTTTTTTTTTTTTTTTTTTTTTGAACAATGCAGCCAAATACTATTAAGCATATCTAGGAAAGATTAGTACAATCCAAGCTCATTGAGTGGGTACTTAAGATATGGAGATGCATGATTGGACTAATTCTTTTTTATAGGTATCAAAAGTTAATTTCAAAAACAATTGGTACAGATTGTCATGGCCTTCTTTAGTCTTCTCCATCCATGTCCATGCCATTGATGTTGGACTTTTTCATCCATGACCATCCAATCACAAAATGTGACATCCACTGTATGTTTGAGTCAACTAAATGATAGGAAGAGCATAAATTGTGTTTTGTTTTAAACCATTTCTTATTGGAGAGCTATCAGCCACAACTCTGATTAGGAGATGATCAATTCACAAGTACAGTAGAGCTATATTTCAAATCTTATAAAGAGCATTTAAAGATTAAAAAATAGCATTTACAAAAATAACAATACTGAACATGGAAAAGAAAAGGTTAGATATAAGGATTAAAATAAAAGAAATGAAGCCAAGGGGAAGGAGAAGGAGGGAGGACTATCCTCGATCCACTGCCCAATAAATGAAATCAAAAACTGATGGCAGTACTGCTAATGCTGGTCTTTCCGTCCATCATACAATGCTTCTTTGTCTTGACCTCATTAGGAGTGTTGTTCGCATGGCTTATTTTTGATGGGTTCCCTAATCATGGCATGCCCATGCTTCAATGCATGATAGATGCCAAGGAGTATTGTTCCATGATTCATTCAAGATACCAACTTAATCACTTTGGCCTGCTACAGATGAGGAGGTTATGGAGGTTGAGCATATGCTTGGGGAAGACACAACCAGACTGACTGCGAAGGAAGCCACAAAACATTTTGATGTATCTGTTTCTGATGAAGGGTTGCTCTCTAAAAGGTCTGATTTTGAAGGTAATTAGTGTCGTATCTATCTTTTCTTGTTTATACTTTTCTTCTAGAAAATTTATGTACTTACAAGTTAAAATACATATACTTTAGCATAAAGTTTGGGTGTATACTCTTGTTATGTTCTTGTCTTTTTTATTTGATTGTAGTTCTTGTGCTGTTAAAAGTGACATTTTAGTGAGCTTGTTTGTACTTTTGAAGTATTTCTTAGATGCTTTCTTCCTCTGGTATGCCAAAATTCTTATGCATCTTACATAGACTATGAACTTGTTTTGTGATGCTACTCCAGCTTTAGTTTCTTGTGGAAACCAACGCAATTTTTTATCTTTATTTTGGTTTTGGTTACTTTGTATTGGATTAACCGGTGAGAATCATATAATCTCTCTCCTCTTTTTGATAGATAATTAGGAATTTATTAATCTTTTTTCTTTGTGATAGCTTGATTTCATTTTTCTCATTTAATTTGTAGTGCCACAATATAAAGAATATGCACATTGGTTGGTATTATAGGATATCTTGTTCCAAATTGACACCAAAATTTAATGCAAAATTAAGTGTGCTAATTTTTTGTATAATAGTATCCAAGGATAACATTTTTTGTATTAAACACTACCTTAATATTCGATTCGTATCTGTATCTATATATAACAAATATGGATATGCTTGATAATTTAATCTATTAATTAATAGATTAAATTATCTTTATTATTTAATATTTGATTACTTTATATAATATTTTTAAAAAACTTGATCAACTTAAAGAGCTCAATTTTAGAAGTCCAACAATGCAAACGATATTCAAATCAGACTTAAAATAATATCAAAATTGAATTTATAAGGATTTATCTTCAATTGCATGAATCTCAAAGCAAACTTGGCAAACCAATTGCCGAGTTCATCGAATTTTCACACAAATTCATCATATTTTCTTCTCCTCCAATTCCATCATTCTGCTAACTAATCAAGAATTAAATTGGATTGAAGACATTCAAATTCAAAATTGAAATTTTGGATTAGAAGGAAAATCGCCTGCTGCTTTTGTGCTCTCTCCGCATTCTCTCCGCGTTCGGGCATCGAAACTGATCTAGAATAGAAGCCACATTCTCTCCACATCCGGGCATCTATAAATAGCTCTGGCTGAGAGAGAAGAAAAAGAAGGCGAAGAGAGGAGAAGAGGAATTTATGGGGAGCAGGCTGAGAGAGGAGGAAACAAAGGAGTCTCTAGATCGGTTCGGAAAGAAACAGAGAAGTTAGGGAAGAAACAGAGAATCCTAGGGAGTTTGGCCTTGAAGCAGAAGAAGCAGAAGCAGACCCAGGAGCTCGACTAGCAAATCTGGAGCCATCTTCAATGTTGTTGCCTTCTATCTTCAATGTATAGACGTCAAAAAAGAAAAATTTTTAATTTTAATTTTAATGTACTCTTTTGAATGCTATGAAATAAAGTATTTATTTATGTTTAATTTTTATTGAATGTTCTTCAAGTGTAAATAGTTTTTGACTGATCTATTCTTTAAAAGGGATGGATCGTGATCTACGGGTATGGGTCGTACTCTAATTAAGATAGATCATATCTTAATTATTTTTACTGCTAATTATCTATTTATTTATTTTTTAATTACATAAATTTATTTTAAAATAATCACTCAAAGTCTCTATAGATTCGTTCCCTTACTCTCGCTACTCTACCTAAGATTAGTAAATTAAGGTGTTTTAATCATTGCACTATGATACGCATCAGGAGGCGACTATTGGCAAGCTTTGAACCCCTGGGAGGAGAACCGTGGCTGGGAAGCTTGGTTGGAAGAGGCCGAGAAGAAGGCTAGGATCGCCGAGGCCAAATTAGGGGAGGCCTTAGCAAGGCTAAGGCCCACTGAGGAGAAGTTGGAAGACATCCTCCTTAAGCTGAGCGATGCCGAGGAGCGGGCAGAGTCTGAGGCTCGGGTTGCTGAGGAGAAGGTGGTCATCGCAGAGATGGATGCATGGGCTGCCTAGGAGAAGATGACCACTGCCGAGGCCCAAGCTCGAGAAGCCATGGAGCGCTACAAAGGTTCCACCGATTTTGCCACAAAGATGAGTGAGACAGCCATCAACGCCTATTTCAAAGGCTAAAAACATTGCAAGGGGAAAATCTCTCAGGTCTTCAAGATTGCCGGACTTGATGGCCTCCAACCTGGAGATCCCAAAGAAGATGAGGAGCTAGAGAGGGATGGCATCAAAGACGGATCGGGACCTGTCAAGCCATAGGCTTTTACGTTTTTCTTTTTGTTTTGATGTAAGCCGACCTAGGTCCGTTTTCTTGTATGATATTTTTAAGTATCAATGGAAAAATACTTCGTCTAAGCATAGTGTACTTAGCTTTTTATAGCACCCTTATCTTTTGCACTCATATCTTGGCCTCGGCCTTTAGGCTTGATAGGGCTCGTCCCATCCTTCTTGACTCATCCTGGGAGTTAGCAGCCTGGCTTGAGGATTGCATAGATCTTTTAGGGATGGCTGAGCCCACTCCTGCTCCTTAGGCATTCGTTGGAGTGATCTTAGGGTGTTGATACTAGTCGTGGACTGCTGAGTCAAGCTTGAAAGCTTTTGAGATCACTGGGGGTTTCTTCAGCCGGCCCGAGGGTGTCCTAAGAGCTGCTGAAGCCGTCAAGCATCTTCTGGAACCGTCTCGGGAGTTTTTTCGCCAGTCCAGAGGTTGACTTGAGAGTCACTTGAATCATAGGTCTTGAACCGCCTTGGGGGTTTCTTCGGTCGGCCCGGGGGTTGACTCAAGAGTCACCAGAACCATAGGTCTCGAACTGCCTCAGGGGTTTCTTTGGTTGGCCCATGGGTAACCTAATGATCGTAGGACGATCGAGAGCTTTTTGGAGCTGCCTTGAGGGTGTCTTCGGCCGGCCCGAGGGTTGACTCGAGAGTCGTTGGAATCATAGATCTTGAATTGCCTTGGGGGTTTCTTCGGCTAGCCTGGGGGTGACCTGATGATCGCAGGACCATTGAAAGCCTTTTGGAACCACCTTGGGGGTATCTTCGATCAGCCCGAGAGTTGACTCGAGAGTCACCGAACCATAGGTCTTGAACCACCTTGGGGGTTTCTTCGGCCGGCCCAGAGGTTGACTCGAGAGTCATCAGAACTATAGGTCTTAAACCACCTTGGAGGTTTCTTCGGTTGGCCCAGGGGTGACCTAATGATCGTAGGACTGTCGAGAGCCTTTTTTACTCAAGAGTTGCTAGAACCATAGGTCTTGAACCTTCTTGGGGGTTTCTTCGATCGGCCCGGGGGTGACCTGATGATCACAGCACTTGTCGAGAGCCTTTTTGACTCAAGAGTTGCCAGAACCATAGGTCTTGAATAGCCTTGGGGGTTTCTTCGGCTAGTCCAAGGGTGACCTGATGATCGCAGCACTTGTCGAGAGCCTTTTGGAACCACCTTGGAGGTGTCTTCGGCCAGCCCAAGGGTTGACTCGAGAGTTGCCGAAACCATAGGTCTTGAACCATCTCGGGAGTTTCTTTAGTCGGTTCAAGGGTGACTTGATGATCGTAGGACCATCGAGAGCCTTTTGGAACCACCTCAAGGGTGTTTTCGGTTAGCCCAGGGGTTGACTCGAGAGTTGCCAAAACCATAGGTCTTGAACCACCATGGGTGTTTCTTCGGTTGGCTCGGGAGTGACCTGATGATCGCAGGACCATTGAGAGCCTTTTGAAACCTTCTCAGGGGTTTCTTCGGTCGGCCCAGGGGTTTGCAGAACTTTCAAGTTGGATGAGAAGGTAGTATTTGAAGCTCCTCTTATTTTCATCAGCTAGATGTATAGATCATTGATAATATTGGCGAAGATTGTTCGCGCTCCAGTCCTTCAATCTGGTATGCTGCTCGGTGAAGTGCTTCAGTGAACCGATAGGGCCCCTCCCAATTTGGAGACAGCTTGTCCCCCTCTGTTGGCTTGGATACTTTGGCTCTTCTGAGGATTAAGTCTCCAGGACAAAATGTCTTGGGATAGACTCGGGCGTTGTAATATCTTGCCTCTCGCTAGCGAAATGTAGCCATTCTGAGCCGCGCCCAGTCACGCACCTTGTCAATGAAGTCAAGATTGGCTCTTAGTTAAGTGGGATTGTCTTCTTCATTATATGACTCCACTCGGGGGCTCGAAAGGCCAATCTCCACAGGAATTACTGCTTTCGATCAGAAGATAAGGTTGAAGGGAGTTTCTCCTTTGGGGATTATTGGGGTTGTATGATATGCCCACGACACGCTTAGAAGCTCCTCCACCCATCTATGCTTGAACTCGTCCAATCAGATTCTAAGTCCCTGAAGGATGATTCGATTCATGACCTTAGCTTCTTCGTTGGTCTATGGATGGCCGACAAAAGTGAATCGGTAACAGATGTTCAGCTCGGTGCAGAACCCCTTGAAAGTAGTGTTGTTAAACTACCGGCCATTATCGGTGATGATGGTATGGGGTAGCCCAAAGCGGCAGACGATAGACTTTCAGAAGAAGGACTTCACCTTACTCTAGATAATTTTGGCTAACGTCTTAACTTTGACCCATTTGGTAAAGTAGACGATGGCGATGAGCAAAAACTTCCACTGATTCGAAGCTGAGGGGAATGGTCCAAGAATATCATCCCCCATTAAGTGAAGGGCCATGGAACTGAGAGCCGGCTCAGTTGAGAGGCTGGTTGTCGCTGGACATTGGCATGTCATTGGCGACTGTTGCACTTTCGAACCAGCTCAGCAGCATCTTCTCGCATGGTGAGCCAATAATATTTCTGGCGAAGAGCTTTGTATGCTAGCAATCTGTTCCCTAGGTGGTTTCCGCATATGCCTTCATGGATCTCTCTGAGGATGTAATTGGCATCTGCATGACCAACGCACTTGAGGAGGGGGTACACTACAAGAAAAAAAATATTGCGACGCCCAAATGCGTCGCTAATGCATCGCTAAACATGCTATTGCGATGCATTAGCGATGCAATTACTGCGTCGCTGAGAATATCGTCGCAACCATAATTTGTCGCAATTGCGTCGTCGCAGAGATGCATCGCAATATTGCGACGCACCAAAATGCATCGCTAAATTTAAAACAAAATTTTAATATTTTAAATTTTAATATTAAATATTGCGATGCATTCAATTGCATCGTAATATTGCGATGCATTTAGCTGCGTCACAATATTTAATAATAATATTTTAAATATAATAGCGATGCAATATTAGTAGCTAATGTGTCACTAATAAAATTTTTTAAAAATATTGCGATGCCAGGTCACTGCATCGCAATATTTATTAATAATATTTTAGATATATTAGCGATGCAATTTTAGTCGCTAATGCATCGCTAATTAAATTTTTTTAAAAAATATTATGATGCCAGATCGTTGCGTCGCAATATTTAATAGTAATATTATGAAAATATTAGCGATGCAATTTGAGTCGCTAATGCGTTGCTAATTAATTTTTTTTAACATATTATGATGCCAGCTCATTGCGTTGCAATATTTAATAATATATTTTAAAAATATTAGCGATGCAATTGTAGTCGCTAATGCGTCGCTAAATAAATATTTTTTTTAAAAAAATTAAAAATTAAAATTAAAACGGTTAATACAATTTCGTTACATTTAAATATTGATCGAAACATTCTTCACTCATATTGATCCAAACAATAATCATTCAATTTACAAAAAAAAATAATATATTAAATTTTGAAGTTTTCATGTACAACATATAAAAGAAAAAAAATACATCAAGAATCTGAGCGATCACGTGGAGGCTATGGAAGCTGGAGACTCTGCGACAAGCGGCTAATCATATCCCGCAAATGATGCATCTCATCTCGCATGTCTGCAATCTCCTGATCCCGGTCTCGCATATGATCCTCGAAATCCTGCTCGACCTCCTGCCAAACCTCCTCTACAATAGATCTCTGAAGGTCGTCTAAACGCTCGAGAGGAATATCATCAGAAACTCGCGAGCTGGAGGCCTGATGGGGAAAATATGTAGAAGCTCTAGTGCCCAGACCATAGACCCTGCAGTCTCGCGGCTGGGCACTAACAGCCTCCAAAACATACGCTGACTCTCCTCTGCTGAGAGTTCGACGGGCGTCTCCCCATCAGTAGAGTCGACCTGCAATGCTCGGGAGCGAAGCTCCTCGACTCGTATCTTTAAATTATGAAATCAACAATAAATGAGTTAATAAATTTCTTGAATAAAATTTAGAAATTAAACAGATACTGCATAAATCTAATTTCTTACCGTAACCTCCCGTGATCACGTGTCGACCCAGGAACCGTCCCTCCTGGTGTGTGTCGCCCTGAATAGACGAAACTCATTAGGATCTCCGTCCTCCTGCTTAGACTATAACAATAAAAAATTGATATTAATACAAATATTTGTAAATAACTAAAATAGTAATTAAAATATTTATGTTTTCTTACCATACGCAGTCTGTGCTCCTGAATCGAAATGGAGCCCGAAGTATGGCGGGAGAGACCCATGCCAGGACCGCCCTTCTCAGATCGGCGGTTCGTGCTGGCTGATGCGGACCTCCTGAATCGAAATGGAGCCCGAAGTATGGCGGGAGAGACCCATGCCAGGACCGCCCTTCTCAGATCGGCGGTTCGTGCTGGCTGATGCGGACCTCCTGTGCCAGCCATCGGACTGCCAGGCCTGCTGCCACTCGTGCCAAATACCCTCTGGCACGTGCGCAGGATGCTGACCCGATGACCTCCAACGATGAAGCATGTTGGAGTATCGGCGTCCCGTCAGAGCCTCCAATGCTGCCCTAATGGCATCATGGCTGGCAGGATCCCACGTAAACTTTTTCTGCATTAAAATAAATAGTTAGTTTCTGAATTTATTAAGATTAAGAAATTTTATATCAGTGATAAATTATATTTAATAAGTTTACCTGAAACTCAGAAAAATAAAACTCCCTCATGGCTGGAGATACGTGGCGCCAATCGTAGCCACTGGGATCTGCACGCCTCTGAAATACGGCGCTGATGTGGCTGGATACATGATGCTGCTCAATAAATCTGTTAAAAATGCATGTTTATAAGTAATTGACTTAAAAAATAAACATATATTTTTAATTAGTATATACTTACAGCCCCTGAGCATCAAGTCGAAGTACGGTGCGGCCGATGGTGAAAGAACTCTCGGAGGTATGTGCCGATCGGCTGGATGGTAATACTGCTGGAGAGATCGAAGGCTGTGCGACTGCTGGAGATCCGAACTCTCCATCTCTGACGCTCATGTGATCTGATGCAGCAGGGCTATGTCCCTGCTCACTCCGTCTGTCATCGGTAGATCTACCTCTGCCCGTCATACTGAAAATACTAAAGATTCATACAATTAAATTACGATTAATGATTGACTATATAAAAATTTAACACTTATAAAAAAAAGTTAAATTTTAAAAAACCTCTATGTTTAATCGTTGTCATTTGTTTCGTGAAATGTTGGTTCAACATTCGATGCCATATCGGACTACGATTCAGTTTCATTATCATCGGAAGGAAACCGAACATTTGCATCCACAATTTCTTGGACATCACCATTTGGATCTCTAAGTGATGTTTCAGGAGCCCTTGTGTCGTCCTCAATTGCATGCATTTTCATCTCATCCTCTTGAAATGCAGGGCACTCGGCTGATTGACTTGATGTTTCAGGAGCCCTTTTTTTTGTGGCCTGGCCACCGTGGCCAGGCCACGGCCGGCCACGGTAGCGGCCGTGGCCGGAGAAGGTCAAGGGAGGGGGGGCCTGTAACAGCCTATCTTTTTTTTTTTACTATGGCCTGGCCACCGTGGCCAGGCCATTGCCGGCCACGGCAGCTGCCGTGGCCGGAGAAGAGAAAATGGGGGGGAGGGTTTCCCCACCCCGCCTGTAACAGCCAACAATTTTTTTTTTGACTGTGGCCTGGCCACCGTGGCCAGGCCACTGCCTGCCGTGGCCGGAGAAGATAAAATGGGGGGGGGGGTTTCCCCACCCCCCCTATTACAATTTTTTTTTTTGACCGTGGCCTGGCCACCGTGGCCAGGCCACTGCCGGCCACGGCAGCGTCCGTGGCCGGAGAAGACAGCCACGGACAACATGGGGGGGTGTTTTCCCCACCCCCCCCCCCCCCCCAGTTACAATTTTTTTTTTGTTTTTGACTGTGGCCTGGCCACCGTGGCCAGGCCACGGCAGCGGCCATGGCCGAGAAGACAAAATGGGGGGGGTTTCCCCCCCCCCCTGTTATAAATTTTTTTTTTGACTGTGGCCTGGCCACCGTGGCCAGGCCACAGCCGGCAACGGCAGCGGCCGTGGCCGGAGAAGACAAAATGGGGAGGGTTTTTCCCACCCCCCTTGTTAGCCAAATTTTTTTTTTTTTGACTGTGGCCTGGCCACCGTGGTCAGGCCACTGCCGGCCACGGCAGCGGCCGTGGCTGGAGAAGACAAAATGGGGGGGGTTTTCCGCACCCCCCTGTTACAAGAAATATATTTTTTTTTTTACTCTGGCCTGGCCACCGTGGCCAGGCCACTGCTGGCCACGGCAGCGGCCGTGGCCGGAGAAGACGACCACGGTCTTGGCCATGGCCGAAGGAAAATTTTTTACAAAAAAAAATTTTGGAAGAGGGGGGGGGGCTTACCTCGGTCGAGAGGAGACGCCGGAGTCGGAGGAGACCGCTGGGGAGCCGAAGCACCGGAGGGGGGAGCCGGAGCAGCGAACGGTGGGAGCCGGAGAGGTTTTGGGGAGGGCGGTGGCTAGGTCAAGATGGGGAAGAAGAAGAGAAGGCCGGCCGACTTTATATATAAGTGATTAGTGACGCAAATTTGCATCGCTAATCGGTCGTAATTTTTTTTAAAATTTATTATGTATTAGCGACGCAACAATGAGTCGCTAATCCATCGTTAATTTGGCCTTATTATATTTTTATGAAAAAGGTAGCAATGCAATTAATTGCGTCGCTAATGCGTCGTTAACTTGGCGCCAATGTCCGACGAAAAATTAATTTTAATTTCCAGAAATTGCATCGCTAAGGCATCGCAATATTTTTAATATTTTGAAATGATTAAAATAATATTTATGACAATAATTGCGACGCATACAGTGCGTCGTAAAAAATTTTCTAACTATTTTATTACATATATTTATCCAAAAAAACATTACGATGCAACAAATACGTCACAATATATATATGTTTTATTTTTTTTTAAATATTTAAATGATAAAAATATAATTTATGATAATAATTGTGACGCACAAATTGCGTCGCAATATTTTTTTTTACTTTTCGTTACTATATTTATAGAAAAAACATTGCGACGCAACGAATGTATCGTAATATATTTATTTTATTTTTTATTACTGATAAAAAAATATATTTACTTAAAACTATTACGATGCATTAGTTGCGTCGCAATATTTGTTTATTATTTCTTCGAAAATACGTCGCTACGGTATCACAATAATTTTTTAATATTTATAAATGATAATATTTAATTTATGATAATAATTGCGATGCACAATTGCGTCGCAATATTTTTTTTTTAAACTTTTTCATTACATATATTTATAGAAAAAACATTGCGACGCATCTAATGCATCGCAATATTATATTTCTTTTATTTATGATAAAAATTATATTACTAAAAATAGTTGCGACACATACATTGCGTCGCAATATTTTTTTATTTTTCTTTAAAAATGCGTCGCTATGGCATCGCAATAATTTTTTAATATTTATAAATGATAATATTTATAATTATGATAATAATTGCGATGCACAAATTGCATCGCAATATTTTTTTAAAACTTTTTCATTACATATATTTATAGAAAAAACATTGCGACGCAACTAATGCGTCACAATATTATTTTCTTTTAATTATTAATACTGATAAAAATTACATTTACTAAAAATAATTGCGACGCATACATTGCGTCGCAATATTTTTTATTATTTTCTTCGAAAATGCATCGCTACAGCATCGTAATAATTTTTTAATATTTATAAATAATAATATTATAATTTATGATAATAATTGCGATGCACAAATTAGTCGCAATATTTTTTAAACTTTTTCATTACATATATTTATAGAAAAAATATTGCGACGCAACAAATACGTCACAATATTATATTTCTTTTATTTATTAATACTGATACAATTATATTTACTAAAAATAATTACGACGTATACATTACGTCACAATTTTGTTTATTTTTTTCTTCAAAAATGCGTCGCTATGGCATCGTAATAATTTTTTAATATTTATAAATGATAATTTATAATTTATGATAATAATTGCGACGCACAAATTGCATCGTAATTTTTTTTAACTTTTTTATTACATATATTATAGAAAAAACATTGCGACGCAACTAATGCGTCGCAATATTATATTTATTTTTATTAATACTGATAAAAATTATACTAAAAAATTGTGATGCATACATTGCGTCGCAATATTTGTTTATTTTTTCTTCGAAAATGCGTCGCTACGGCATCGCAATATTTTTAATATTTATAAATGATAATTTATAATTTATGATAATGATTGCGATACACAAATTGCGTCACAATACTTTTTTAACTTTTTCATTACATATTTATAGAAAAAACATTGCGATGCAACTAATGCGTTGCAATATATTTCTTTTATTATTAACTAATAAAAATTTATTTACTAAAAATAATTGCGACGCATACATGCAATCACAATTAATTATTTTTTTTCTTTGAAAATGCGTCGCTAACGGCGTCACAATATATTTTTAATATTTATGAATGATATTAAATTTATGATAATGATTGCGATGAACAAATTGCGTCGCAATAATTTTTTTTATACTTTTTATTAATATTTTATAGAAAAAACATTGCGACGTAACTAATGCGTCGCAATATTATATTTCTTTTATTATATTACAGATAAAAATTATATTTACTAAAAATAATTGCGATGCATACATTGCCGTCGCAATATTTGTTTATTTTTTCTTCGAAAATGCATCGCTACGCGTTGCAATAATTTTTTAATATAAAATGATAATATTTATAATTATGATATGATCGCCACCAAAAATTGCATCGTAATAATTTTTTAATACTTTTCATTACATATTTAGAAAAAGTATTGCGACGCAACTAATGCATCGCAATATAATATTTTTTTTTTATTATTACTGATAAAAATTATATTACTAAAAATATTTCTTTTATCGATCCCGGTCGGCGAGTATGTGATGGTTGCGATCGATCCAAGCCATGATCGATCCCGGTCGGCGACGATCCGACGGTTGCGATCGATCCAAGCCATGATCGATCCCGATCGGCGTCGACCTATCTCGGACCGTCACGATCGATCGGATCGGCGAAGATCCGACGGTTGCAATCGATCGAAGCCATGATCGATCCCAGTCGGCGATGATCCGACGATTGCGATCGATCCAAGCCATGATCGATCCCGGTCGGCGACGATCCGACGGTTGTGATCGATCCAAGCCATGATCGATCCCGGTCGGCGATGCTCCGACGATTGCGATCTATCGAAGCCATGACCGATCCCGGTCGCGAAGATCCGACGGTTGCGATCGATCCAAGCCATGATCGATCCGGTCGGCGACGATCCGATGGTTGCGATTGATCCAAGCCATGATCGATCCCGGTCGGCGACGACCTATCTCGGACCGTGGCAATCGATCGGATCGGCGACGATCCGACGGTTGCGATCGATCGAAGCCATGATCGATCCCGGTCGGCGATGATCCGATGGTTGCGATCGATCCAAGCCATGATCGATCCCGGTCGGTGACGATCCGATGGTTGCGATCGATCCAAGCCATGATCGATCCCGGTCGGCGACGACCTCTCTCAGACTATGGCGATCGATCGGATCGGCGACGATCCAACGGTTGCGATCGATCGAAGCCATGATCGATCCCGGTCGGCGACGACCTATCTCAGACCGTGGCGATCGATCGGATCGGCGACGATCCGATGGTTGCGATCGATCCAAGCCATGATCGATCCCGGTCGGCGTCGACCTATCTCGGACCGTCGCGATCGATCGGATCGGCGATGATCGACGGTTGCGATCGATCCAAGCCATGATCGATCCCGATCGGTGATGATCCGATGGTTGCGATCGATCCAAGCCATGATAGATCCCAGTCGATGATGACCTATCTCGGACCGTGGTGATCGATCGGATCAGCGACGATCCGACGGTTGCGATGATCCAAGCCATGATCGATCCCGGTCGGCGAGTATGCAACGGTTGCGATCGATCCAAGCCATGATCGATTCCGGTCGGCGACGATCCGACGGTTGCGATCGATCCAAGCCATGATCGATCCCGATCGGCGACGACCTATCTCGGACCGTAGCAATCGATCGGATTGGCGACGATCCGACGGTTGCGATCGATCCAAGCCATGATCGATCTCGGTCGGCGATGATCCAACGGTTGCGATCGATCCAAGCCATGATCGATCCCGGTCGGCGTCGACCTATCTCGGACCATCGCGATCGATCGGATCGGCGACAATCCGACGGTTGCGATCGATCGAAGCCATGATCGATCCCGATCGGCGATGATCCGATGGTTGCGATCGATCCAAGCCATGATCGATCCTGGTCGGCGACGATCCGATGGTTGCGATCGATCCAAGCCATGATTGATCCTGGTCGGCGATGACCTATCTCGGACCGTCGCGATCGATCGGATTGCGACGATCCGACGGTTGCGATCGATCCAAGCCATGATCGATCTCGGTCGGCGATGATCCGACGGTTGCGATCAATCCAAGCCATGATCGATCCCGGTCGGCGTCGACCTATCTCGGACTGTCGTGATCGATCGGATTGTCGACGATCCGATGGTTGCGATCGATCCAAGCCATGATCGATCCCGGTCGGCGAGTATCCGACAGTTGCGATCTATCCAAGCCATGATTGATCCTGGTCGGCGATGATCCGACGGTTGCGATCTATCCAAGCCATGATCGATCTCGGTCGGCGTCAACCTATCTCGGACCGTCGCGATCGATCGGATCGGCGATGATCCGACGGTTGCGATCGATCGAAGCCATGATCGATCCCGGTCAGCGATGATCCGACTGTTGCGATCGATCTAAGCCATGATCGATCCTGATCGACGACGATCCGACAGTTACGATCGATCCAAGCCATGATCGATCCCGGTCGGCGATGACCTATCTCGGACCGTGGCGATCGATCGGATCGGCGACGATCCGACAGTTACGATTGATCGAAGCCATGATCGATCCCGGTCAGCGATGATCCGACGGTTGCGATCGATCAAAACCATGACTGATCCCGGTCGGCGATGATCCGACGGTTGTGATCGATCCAAGCCATGATCGATCCTGGTCGCCGACGATCCGACGGTTGCGATCGATCCAAGCCATGATCGATCCCGATCGGCGACGACGTATCTCATACCGTGGCGATCGATCGGATCGGCGACGATTCGACGGTTACGATCGATCCAAGCCATGATCTATCCCGGTCAGCGATAATCTGACGGTTGCGATCGATCGAAGCCATGACCGATCCCGGTCGACGATGATCCGACGGTTGCGATCGATCCAAGCCATGATCGATCCCGGTCGGCGACGATCCGATGGTTGCGATCGATCCAAGCCATGATCGATCCCGGTCGGCGACGACCTATCTCGAACCGTGGCAATCGATCGGATCGGCGACGATCCGACGGTTGCGATCGATCGAAGCCATGATCGATCCCGGTCGGTGATGATCCAACGGTTGCGATCGATTGAAGCCATGATCGATCCCGGTCGGCGACGATCCGACGGTTGCGATCGATCCAAGCCATGATCGATCCCGGTCGGTGACGACCTATCTCGGACCGTGGCGATCGATCGGATCGGCGATGATCCGATGGTTGCGATCGATCGAAGCCATGATCGATCCCGGTCGGCGATGATCCGACGGTTGCGATCAATCCAAGCCATGATCGATCCTGATCGGCGACGATCGATCTCGGACCGTCGCGATCGATCGGATTAGTGACGATCAAGGGTTGCGATCGATCGAAGCCATGATCGATCCCGGTCGGCGACTACCGATCTTGGACTGTCGCGATCGATCGAATCGGTGATGATCCGACGGTTGCGATCGATCGAAGCCATGATCGATCTCGATCGGCAATGATCCGATGGTTGCCATCGATCCAAGCCATGATCGATCCCGGTCGGCGATGACCGATCTCGGACCATCGCAATCGATCCGATCGGCGACGACCCGACGGTTGTGATCGATCGAAGCCATGATCGATCACGATCGACGACGACCAATCTCAGACATTATTAATTTTTAATTATATTTTCTAATTTATTGCATCGCTAATGCCTCACTAATTTGGCATTATGAATTTCTTTTAAAATATTGTGACGCATTAATTTGCATCGTTAAATAAATTTTTTTTATTACTTTACTGTTTTATTGCATCGCTATTACGTCGCTAATTAACATATTTATTTTTAACAAACATTGCAATGCACTGGATTGCGTCATAATATTTTTATTTTATAATACTATTTCTTAAAATAAATTTTATTTAAATTAATTATGATGCAATTATTGCGTCGCTAAATTTAAAAATAATTTTTATATTTTTCTGATTTATTGCGTTGCTAATGCGTCGTTATTTAAAATAATTAAGTTTTTTAAAAATATTGCGACGCACTGTTTTGTGTCGCAATATTTTTTTTTCATATTAATATTTATAAAAATAAATTTCATTTAAAATAATTGCGATGCAATCAGTACATCGCTAAATTAAAATTAATTTTTATAATTTTCTAGTCTATTGCGTCGCTAATGCGTCGCTATTTAAAATTATTATGTTTTTTAAATATATTGCGATGCACTAAGTTGTGTCGCAATATTTTTATTTCATAATTATATTTTATAAAATTAATTTTTATTAATATTTGCGATGCAATTTTTGCGTCGCTATTTAACATAATTAATTTTTTAAAAACATTGCGACGCATTTAGCTGCATCGCAATATTTTATTCCTTTAATAATATTTTAAAAAAATATATTTTATAAATATTACGATGCATTTTTGTGTCGCTAAATTTAAAAATTATTTTTTTAAATTTTATGGTTTATTGAGTCGCTAATGCGTCACTATTTGCGTCGCAATGTTTTTTTGACGCGGAGGCGTCGCAATGTAGTCGCAATTTTAGCGACTCATCTTTGCGTCGCTAAAATTGCGTCGCTATTTCATTATTTTTTTGTAGTGGTAAGAGAAGGACCTCTTATATAATTGCCCATTCAGCAGCACGAACTTGAAAGCCCTCCATTTGGGCAGCCTGGCTTCCGTGCGATCAGCAGAAACAGTGCCGTCAGTGAGGTAGCAGATGTAGGCGTCCATCCACATCGACTCCTGTGTGACTGACAGGACCTCTTCCGTGACGTCGATGCTTGAAGCTTCTAGGTGCTTGACATATGTTCTCCCCAGGGTGTTATCCTTCAAAGTGGTCAACCGCGATAGGGCATCAACTATGGCATTTTTGCCTTTAGGAACATAGCTGATGCTAAAATAGGTTAATGAGGAGGTTTGTAACTCGACCTTATTCGAATTCGAGACATAATATATCTCGAGCTTCATATTTTTCGGTGATTTGTTCGGAGATGAGCTGAAAGTCGATGAAGGCTCTGAGGTGCTTTACTTTGAGCTCCTGCATGAGCTTTATTCCAGCCAATAGGGCTTCATACTCAGCTTAATTATTTGTAGCTTTGAAGAGGAACCGAAGGGCATACTCCAACACTGTGCCTTCTAGGCTCGCCAGAATAAGCCCGCTCCATTCCCTTAAGAGTGGAGGTGCCATCTACATGGAGGACCCAGGTCTCCGTTGCGCTCTCGGCTCAGCATCTGAGTGCACCATTGGGGGTTCTTCATGCTGCTCCTTAGTCCAGGTGGAAATCCACCAAGACTTGGGACTTTAAGGCCAATCTCAATTGGAACGAAAGGTTGAACTCTTCCAATTTGATTGTCTATTTAGCCAATCGATCAGAGGTGTCAAGACGAGCTAGGATAGCTTTGAGGGATTGTTCTGTGAGCACCATGATCGGATGAGCTTAAAAATATGACATGAGACGCTGAGCAGAGATGATCAGAGCAAAGATGATTTTTTTAGTTTTGGAGTACCTGACCTTCCGCATCATGGAGCACTTTGCTAGTATAATAGATGGGCTTCTGTGCTCCATCAGAATCGAGGCATACAAGAATGGAGCTAACTGCTTCTGAGGAGGCGGCGAGGTAAAGAAATAGTCTCTCCCCTTCCCTCAACTTTGACAGCAACGGTGGTTAGATATTTCAATATTCAATATATTAGGGTTTTTTTGAAATTGAAAGTATATGTTTGTACGGCAGTATGGATATTTTAATTTAATATTTTTGAGATTTTTTTGGAATTGAAAGTATATGTTTGTATGATAGTATTGGATATTATATTACGTTTGAAATATAAAAACATAGTCTAAAGTAAACGATAGACTACGTTTTTTATAAAAAAGTAGTCTTTTGTACAGTTATAGACTACATTTTTTTTGATAAAATGTAGTTTAAATATATTTAAAGATTATGTTTTTTCAACTTTTAACTACGTCTAAAAACATAGTCTAAAAGAAGGACTTTTAACTACACTCATACTTTTAACTACACTAACCTAGACTACGCTTTAGAAAATATAGTCTAAATATAAAAGACTATATTTTTTAGACGTAGTCTAATTAAAAAATCATTGTAGTGCACCATCTATCAGTTGTTCAATGCCTTCATAGAGTTGGATGGACGTTGTCTCCTATCCTTTCAAAATACAATTTTTGCTATTTAAGCAGCAAGCCAAAGATATGGTGCACATACTTTAATTTTGAATGCAAGATATAAAAGGCAACTTCTGTTAGCATGAGCATATTTTTTTTAATGATAAAGGAGAAAATAAAACATGGCCATGCTAGCACTTTCTCGACAGTGATTGTCTCTATTTGTTGGTACGAAATATAAAAGAAGGTAGATTCTATTAACATGGACATATTTTCTTTTTATCCTTTTCTAATAAAGGAGAAGATCAAAACATGCCCATGCTAATAGAAGAAGCTACCTTGTTCTATGTCTGGTATTGACAATTAAAATGTGTGCTTTTTTGAAAGCCATAATATTTTTATTAACGATGCAATAGATAAGAGAAAGTAGCATTTCTGTTAGCATAGGCTTATTTTCTTTTTTTCTTTTTTGATAAAAGAGAAAAATAAAACATGCCCATATTAGTAGAAGACAGCTATCTTCTTCTATATTTTGTATCGATTATTGGCATATATGCACTTTATTTAAAGTCACTATCTCTAATTATCGATACAAAATAAAAAAGATTATACTGCTTATGTTAGCATGAGTATGTTTTTTTTTTCTTTTCTAATAAAGGAAAAAAAATAAAACATGCTCATGCTAGTAGAACAATCTACTTTCTTCTATATCTTGCATCGATAATTAGAGAATGTACACTTTCTTGAAAGTTATCATCTTTAATTAGTTATATAAAATATAGTAGAAGGTAGCTTCTATTTGCATGGGTATTTTTTTTTTATGATAAAGGAGAGAAACAAAACATGCTCATGCTAGCGGGAAAAGTTATCTTTTTCTATGTCTTGTATCAACAATTAGAATATGTCCGCTTACTTAAAAGCCATAATTTTTAATTATTAATGCAATATATAAGAGAAAGTAGTACTTTCGTTAGCATGAGTATGTTTCTTTTTTTCCTTTTTTTTTTTATAACAGAGAAAAAAGAAAACATGCCCATTCTAATAGAAAACAACTGTCTTCTTCTACATATTGTATTAATAATTAAAATATATCTATTTTCTTGAAAGTCACCATCTCTAAATGTTGATAGAAACAATAAAAAATGGTAGCTTCTACTATCATGGGCATGCTTTCTTTGTTTTTCCTTTAATAAAAAAGAAAAATAAAAATTACCCATGCTAACAAAAGAATTAATACTTTTCTATAGCTTATATCGACAACTAGAATATAGACACATGTTTGATGCATCTATTGCTTTCTTCAAAGTCGTCTTTACCGGGATGAACTAATGGCATGAGGAATAAATCTCAAATAATGCCATTGCACTACTGTATTTTATTCCTTTAAGCATCACATGCTCTGTGGGTTACATTGTTGAAGTGATCTTAACACTAGTTTTAATGTGATAATTAGGATATTGACCCTATTCTCTTATACAAGCCCCTTGACGTTAAGCTCAAAAGGTTGATATCAATTGTTCTGATCTAAGATCATGGTTTATTACCTTCTGAACATTGACGAATTCTATTGGAACCTACTTCAACTCCTACTAACCGTAAATCAAATGTGCCCTTACATTACCTTCTACGTCGTCCAAAAGGTTACTTAGTTCTGACTAGTGATGCAAAGGTCTAAGCCTTAATAATAAAGTCCGATTGTAACATAACTGCATGTTACTAGGGTCCTATAGGATATTGATGAGATTCCTACTTGCCAAGCTTATAAATTAAAAGTCTTATAACCTTCAATAGATTCTACAAAGACCTGCAAAGGTAATCATGGTGTGTCTAGTTGTACCAGTTCATTCAGCAAAAGGTAAGAGATTGCATGGTGTCAAATAGATAACAAAAATTTTTAATGCCAAGTTATTAGATAAATGATTATAACCATTTACATGCTAGTCGACGCTTAAAGACGCCAAGAACCCCATATCATCGGAACCACACACCATTTACAGTAATGTGCAAACAAACTCTGTGAGGTAGGAAGCATTATAAGACAGCAACTCTTTAAGTCAACTAAAATTCTGATTGATTAAAAAAAAAATCAACTCTGACTTATAATGCTATATGTTCAGGCGGCCGGGCCACCATCAAACTCCAGCAATTAGTCCAGCCTCTTGCACTATCATGTAGCACAACAAGTTCACAGAATTCATTTACCTAGCCGGCAGTCTCCTCTTGAAAGAATCTTAGCCATTTGCTCCAGTCTTTGGATACCTGTCTATGTTTCATCAAATCCTTCTTCCACCTTGACTCATATTACCACTTTGCACTACTGATCATTGATGACGCTCGATCACCTCTCCTGGACATCGGGAACGAAGGCGTTCCTCGAATCCTCGCCTTGCCGGGTTACCTGCAAGGAAGTCCTGAGGCCGGAGGGGGCTCCGGCGGGACCCTCCGACGGCCAAGTTAGTGAGTAAGGTCACAGCTGAAGAAGGGCTCGAGTGAGCCCTGTTTTGTGTGGAAAAGAGGGTCTCCGAGAGGATGAATCCCTTTTGAGAGTTTTGATGGCGATTTTGGGGGTTATCGCGCATACCTGTTTACCGGATGGATTCACCTTTTTATAGGGGTTGATTCTGGCATGATCACGTGAGATTGCATGAATCAGAAGATCTGCTGAGCCCTCGCGTGAATCTAGGCCGGTTAGTGGGCCACGTCCCATCAGCTGGCGGGGCTGTCGGGCGGCGCGCGTCGATGCTGTCGAGCGGCGCGCGTCTGGCGCTGTCGGACGGCGTGTGTCAGAGAGCGGTTTCTTGAACCGTTGGGGCTGATCTGGCAGGAACTGGAGACGCTGGGGCCGAGTCGGGCCGGCCGGGGATGGCCTTGGCCGACTCGGTGGGACTGGAGACGCCTGGGCCGAGTCAGACCGGCCTGAGATGGCCTTGGCCGACTCGGCGGGACAGGAGACGCCGGGGCCGAGTCAGGCCGGCCTGGGATGGCCTTGGCCAACTCGGCGGGACAGGAGACGCCGGGGCCGCCTGGGATGGAAGCGCCGGGGCCGACTTGAATCAGGCAGGGCCGGCTGGGAAGGAAGCGCCGGGGCCGACTGGGATGGAAGCGTCGGGGCCGACTTGGATCAGGCGGGGCCAGCTAGAAAAATGCCGGGGACGCCTGGGTTGTGCCGGGGCCGCCTAGCTTGGAGATGTAGGGGGCCGGCTAGGAAGCTGTCGGGCCGCTTGGGAAGGTGCCGGGGCCGGTAGGGAAGATGTCGGGGCTGACTTGCTTGGAGATGCCGGTCTTGGAGGTGCCGGCCTTTGGGACCGACTGTCTTGGAGCCGTCGGCCTTTGGGGCCGTCGGTCTTGAAGATGTCGGCCTTTGGGGCCGTTGGGTGTCGGCCTTTGGGGCCGTCGGTCTTGAGCTGTCGATCTTTGGGGTGTCGGCCTTTGGGACCGTCGGGTATCGGCCTTGGAGCCATCGGCCTTTAGGGCCGTCGGTCTTGGAGTCATCGACCTTTGGGGCCGTCGGGTGTCGTCCTTTGGGGCCGTCGGTCTTGGAGATGTCGGCCTTTGGGGCCGTTGGGTGTCGGCCTTTGGGGGACGTCGGGCTTGGAGCCGTCGGCCTTTGGGGCCGTCGGTCTTGGAGGTGCCGGCCTTGGAGGTGCCGGTCTTTGGAGCCGTCGGTCTTGGAGATGTCGGCCTTGGAGGTGTCGGCCTTGGAGCCGTCGGCCTTTGGGGCCGTCGGTCTTGGAGGTGTCAGCCTTTGGGGCCGTCGGGTGTCGGCCTTTGGGGCCGTCGGTCATGGAGATGTCGGCCTTTGGGGCCGGTCTTTGGAGCCGTAGGCCTTTGAGGCCATCGGTCTTGGAGGTGCCGGCCTTGGAGGTGCCAATCTTTGGAGCCGTCGACCTTTGGGGCCATCGGGTGTCGGCCTTTGGGGGCCGTCGGGCTTGGAGCCATCGGCCTTGAAGATGTCGGCCTTGGAGGTGTCGGCCTTAGAGCCGTCGGCCTTTGGGACCGTCGGTCTTGGAGGTGTCGGCCTTTGGGGCCGTCGGTCTTGGAGGTGTCGGCCTTTGGGGCCGTCCAAATTTTTTTTTTATTTTTCATGGGATCAACTGGCCCCATCAAATGCCCCCCACACTCCTTGAGCTTGCGTGCCCCGCATCAGCTAAGCGAAAGGAGTGTAGAACTTTTACCTTGGCATCTTGCGCTGCCTTGGATGGACGTCTGCGTGCTTTCTTTGGCTAACTGGGGGCGGCTAGTAATCCTCTTCGACGCGGAGTCTGGAAGTCTTTTGAACCCAGGAGGGTGACCTGAGAGCTGAGAGTCGTCAAGTTCCTTTTGAACCGTCTCGGAGGTGTGGGAACCGCTGCGAGGGGTGACTCAGTCGGGTACGGAGCCTTTAGGGTCTTGACCGACTCGGGGGCACCGCCGTGCCAGGGCCGAGTGGTGTCCCGTGGGCCGCGATGCCAGTGAGCTCCTTTTGAACCAGCTTGGGGGTTTGTGTGCCGTCCAAGTGGCGACTCAGCCGGGTACGAAGCCTTTAGGGACTTTACCTACTCGAGGACACCGCTGTGCCGGGGCCGAGTGGTGTCCCGTGGGCCGCGATGCCAGTGAGCTCCTTTTGAACCAGCTTGGGGGTTTGTGTGCCGCCCAAGTGGCGACTCAGCCGGATACGGAGCCTTTAGGGTCTTGACCGACTTGGGGGCACCGCCGTGCCGGGGCCGAGTGGTGTTCCGTGGGCCGCGATACTAGTAAGCTCCTTTTGAACCAGCTTGGGGGTTTGTGTGCCGCCCAAGTGGCAACTCAGCTGGGTACGGAGCCTTTAGGGACTTTACCTACTCAGGGACATCGCCGTGCCGGGGGAGTGGTGTCCCATGGGCCGCGATGCCAGTGAGCTCCTTTTGAACCAGCTTGGGGGTTTGTGTGCCGCCCAAGCGGCGACTCAGCTTGGTACGGAGCCTTTAGGGTCTTGACTGACTCGGGGGCACCGCCGTGTCGGAGCCGAGTGGTGTCCCATGGGCCGCGATGCCGGTGAGCTCCTTTTGAGAGACTTGGCGCAAGGGAGAACAAACTGTGGCGTCAAAAGGGGCTTTCTTTATTACTCATGCTTCTGGGAGTACATTGGTAATACTAGCGGAGATCGTTCGCATTCCAGGTACATGGAACGAGCTTCCTGTCAAGCTCTTCTAATTTGCATGCCCCTTGGTGAAGTGTTTCGGTGGTGCGGTAGGGACCTTCTCAGTTGGGGGACAACTTGCCCCCCTCGGTAGGCTTGGATACCTCGGCCGTTTAGGTGCAGAAGCTGATCCCCAGGACACCATCCCAATCGTCCGCTCCGTCGGAGTGTTGTCGATGGTGGCTTGAGCTGGTGGAGGCCCCATGATGGCCGGCAACGGCTGTTGCATCTTCTGGACATACTTGCCGAGGTAGCCCCGTTGGATGAGCTCCTCAATGGCCCGCTTCAAGCTGTAGCAGTTGTTGGTGTCGTGGCCGTAGTCCCGGTGGAATCGACAATAGCGGCTTCCGTCGCGTGGTGCACCTTTCTTCATGGGGAGAGGACGCTGGAGGTAAGGCTCGCCCTCGATCTCCATCAGGATGTGGGATCGAGGTGCAAGGAGAGGGGTGAGCTCATTCTCGTCGGGGGCGGGGCTCCATCGCTTGTTCTCGGAACGGTGAGGCGGGTCAGCTCGCCTGTGTCGAGGGGGTTCGCTGGAGTTTCTTGAGGATTCCTGGCGGGTGAAATCGGCTTCATCCGCCCGGATGTACTTCTGGGCTCGGAGGAGGAGGTCGGAGTAAGAGCTCGGGGGCTTCTTATCCAGGGAGAAGGTGAAACGGGACGGAAGGAGTCCCCGCTTCAGCGCCAGGGTGGCCACCGCATCGTCGAGATGGTAGACCTCAAGGGCGGCGGTTTTGAATCGGGACACGAAGTCCCGCAGTGACTCTCCTTCCTTCTGGCGGACGGAGAAGAGGCTGTCTGCCACCCTTGGGATCCGGCGGCAGGCATCGAAGTGGGCCAAAAATGCTCTCTCTAGCTCCCGGAAGGAGTCGATGCTGTGAGGGGCCAGGCGTGAGTGCCATGCACAGGCGGCCTTCCGCAGAGTTGCGGGGAAGGCCTTGCAGAGGAGGGCATCTGAGGCACCCTGGACTTGCATCATAGTTTTGTAACCCTCGAGGTGATCGAGGGGGTCGGTCGTACCGTCGTACGGGTCCACCTGGGGAAAGCGGAACCTGGAGGGAATCGGTTCCTCTAGTATGCGGCGAGTGTAAGGAGGACGAGTGTCGAACTCATCCTCCGGCTGATGGTTGATCTTCTTGGCGAGCTTGTCTAGTCGCCTGTTGTACTCCTCCAGGCGTTCCTCCGCTTGACGGCTGATTGTTGGGGCCCTCCGAGGTGGCTCGAAGGAAGAAGAAGAAGAGGAGGCGGAAGGAGATGGAGACGAAAGTTGGGACTTCCGCCTGGGTTCCTCGTGGTGATGTGGCTTGGGAGGAAATTCGCTGGGGCCGCGGTCAGGGGACCGTGGCCGCTTAGAGGGCTCGCGTCGAGGCTTCCTAGGAGAAACTTGACGTCGGCCGGTCTCTCGCCGACCGGCCTCTTGCCGAGGAGAACCTCCTCTCGCCGACTGCTGACTGGCGAGGGGAGCAGTCTGATGCTGGGTGGCCACAGACTGTCGTTGCTGGAGCCCGTGGATCATGGCGGTGAGATTCTGGACTTGCTGGGAAAGAGTTGCCAGCTGCTCCACTGTTTGGACAGCAGCGTCCGGCGGCGGGCAGGTGACCGAAGGGTCGGCAGCAGGGGGATTGGCTTCCTGCTGTCTAGTTGACGGGGGAAACCCCGCTGGACAGCTGATGGAGGCGTCCTGAGCTCGTGTCACCACCATGGCTTCTGGAAGAAGAGAGGGGACGAAAGATGTAGCTCAGGGAGAACGTTCGCTACTTTTTCTTATGCCCCCCTTCCTGGCGCGCCAATCTGATGACGCTCGATCACCTCTCCTGAACGTCAGGAACGGAGGCGCTCCTCGAATCCTTGAATCCTCGCCTTGCCGGGTTGCCTGCAAGGAAGTCCCGGGGCCGGAAGGGGCTCCGGTGGGACCCTTCGACGGCCAAGTTAGTGACTGAGGTCACAGCTGAAGAAGGGCTCGAGTGAGCCCTGTTTTGTGTGGAAAAAAGGGGTCTCCGAGAGGAGGAATCCCTTTTGAGAGTTTTGATGGCGATTTTGGGGGTTATCGCGCATACCTGTTTACCGGATGGATTCACCTTTTATAGGGGTTGATTCTGGCATGATCACGTGGGATTACGTGAATCAGAAGATCTGCTGAGCCCTCACGTGAGTCTGGGCCAGTTAGTGGGCTACGTCCCATCAGCTGGCGGGGCTGTCGGGCGGCACGCGTCTGGCGCTGTCGGGCGGCGCATGTCAGAGAGCGGTTCCTTGAACCGTTGGGGCTGATCTGGCGGGAACTGGAGACGCCGGGCCAAGTCGGGCCGGCTGGGGATGGCTTGGCCGACTCGGCGGGACAGGAGACGCCGGGGCCGAGTTGGGCCGGCCTGGGATGGCCTTGGCCGACTCGGCGGGACAGGAGACACCGGGGCCGACTTGAATCAGGCGGGGCCGGCTGGGAAGGAAGCGTCGGGGCCGGCTGGGATGGAAGCGTCGGGGCCAACTTGGATCAGGCGGGGCCGGCTAGGAAGATGCCGGGGCCGCCTGAGTTGTGCCGGGGCCGCCTAGCTTAGAGACGTAGGGGGCCGGCTAGGAAGCTGCCGGGCCGCTTGGGAAGGTGCCGGGGCCGGCAGGGAAGATGTCGGGGCCGACTTGCTTGGAGATGCCGGTCTTGGAGGTGTCGGCCTTTGGGGCCGACTGTCTTGGAGCCGTCGGACTTTGGGGCCGTCGGTCTTGGAGATGTCGGCCTTTGGGGCCGTCGGGTGTCGGCCTTTGGGGCCGTCGGTCTTGAGCTGTCGGTCTTTGGGGTGTCGGCCTTTGGGGCCGTCGGGTGTCGGCCTTTGAGGTGTCGGCCTTGGAGCCGTCGGCCTTTGGGGCCGTCGGTCTTGGAGGTTTGGCCTTTGGGGCCATCGGGTGTCGGCCTTTGGGGCCGTCGGTCTTGGAGATGTCGGTCTTGGAGATGTCGGCCTTTGGGGCCGTCGGGTGTCGGCCTTTGGGGGACGTCGGGCTTGGAGCCGTCGGCCTTTGGGGCCGTCGGTCTTGGAGGTGCCGGCCTTGGAGGTGCCGGTCTTTGGAGCCGTCGGTCTTGGAGATGTCGGCCTTGGAGATGTCGGCCTTGGAGCCGTCGGCCTTTGGGGCCGTCGGTCTTGGAGGTGTCGACCTTTGGGGCCGTCAGGTGTCGGCCTTTGGGGCCGGTCTTGGAGCCGTAGGGCTTTGAGGCCGTCGGTCTTGGAGGTGCCGGCCTTGGAGGTACCGGTCTTTGGAGCCGTCGGCCTTTGGGGGCCGTCGGGCTTGGAGCCGTTGGCCTTGGAGATGTCGGCCTTGGAGGTGTCGGCCTTGGAGATGTCGGCCTTGGAGGTGTCGGCCTTGGAGCCGTCGGCCTTTGGGGCCGTCGGTCTTGGAGGTGTCGGCCTTTGGGGCCATCGGTCTTGGAGGTGTCGGCTTTTGGGGCCATCGGTCTTGGAGATGTCGGCCTTTGGGGCTGGTCTTTGGAGCCGTCGGCCTTTGGGGCCGTCCAAAATTTTTTTATATTTTTCATGGGGTCAACTGGCCCTATCAATCATAGATGTGATCATTAAAAGATTTCCCACATATTTCCAAAGAAATTACAAACGAAAGAAACATATTTTTCTTTATATATTATTATGAGATCACAGGAGGTAGGTGAATTGCCCTATCCTGCTGTTGATCATATATGTTATCATTAAAAAGGTTTCCTGCAGGTTTCGAAACAATTTTTCTTTACATATAGTTTTGAGACTAAAATGTAGATGCTCGTAATTTCCCTCTCACGCCACTGCAAACTTTAGATATTGATGGAGGTATGTGTTTATAACTTTTTTCAACAGAAGAAAAATACAGGAACACCAAATCAAACTCCAGAACTCGAGACTCCAGTGTAGAATTCAAAGGCCCATCAAACTCACTAGATAAAGGTGAAACTTGTGCTGGCCCTCATCATGGCACCAAATCACGAACATTGAAGCATTTCGCTGGTCAAGGGAGAAAAGATCGGTGCAGACATACATTGGATTATTATTATTTTTTTTTACCACATTTGTTGTAAAGTTTAATTAACTTCTTAGCATATCAATCATGCACATAATTGATTGAAACCGAATGCTAATAAAAGAGTTGCATTCTTTAAAATAAAATGGTATGATCGATATTTTTGATATTTAAAAAATAAAGGACATCATAGTAAAATTTTAAAATTATATTAATTAAAAAGTAATTTTAAAAAATATGTAAAGATCAGTTCAATTTTATCGAGTCATATCGGTGTTAAATCAATAAAATAATTTGTTAGGCGCTCATCCAATTTTACTAAATTAATTATATAATTGATCAATTGCATCAATTGGGTTGATCCAAGTTTGATAGCCATGGATTACATGCTAATAGGTAAGCTTGGTACTTATGTCTAGACTTGATTTAATTTGATCATCAAGGCTATATATATCTTTTATCATGCTTGGTTTAGTATCAAAGAATCAATCCCAAGCTCACCTTTGAGTTTGAATTTTTTCTCTTTTTTTATTTAAAATCTTAAGAAAAATTATCTTAGGTTAAGGTTGGACAGACTGTTTTATTTTGATCCAATATCTTTGTCGATCTATCTTTTGTCCAGGTGTATTTGTAGATTTATTTTTAGCATATAAAATTTCGGAAGCCTCAGCGAACCACCTGACCTGAGGTACAAAATCCAGCGCTAATATCGCCAATGGCTTTTTAATCACATCCGTTCGTTTAGAATAGCAGAAAGTGCAGCGCATGCGTACGGTCGTGATCAAAAGCTGCCGACACGCGTCCACATCAGGCATGGTATTTAAGAGATTTCCGCATCGATCTGCGGTCGTCGTCCTCTCACGATCACGCGTTGCTAGAGAATGCTCCTCTGGAAAATAGAAAAAGCCTTACCGTCTATCTCTAATCAAACCGTCAAAACATCACCACATCATGTTCGGTGTAGTAAAACGCGACGTTTAGTCGAATAAAATTATCGACGGCTGACCGGCTCAGGGGAAGATTGTATATAAATGGAATGGTGGAGACGGAGGGTGAACGTCGCGCAGTTCATCTCGGAGCGAACAAAACTAGAACCCGGAGAGGGGGTTTTGCGGAGGGAGAGAAAAGAGGGCGATAAAGGTGGGGAAAAGGTTTGGTGGCCGAGCGGGGGATTTGCCGCTGTCGATCAAAACCCTGGTGTTCTGCGTCGGGCTAGGGTTTGGTTGCCATGTCTGCAGGCATCTGCGGGAAGCGCCTAGGGTTGGAGGAAATCTTCGGATCTCCGTCGCCGGCCCCATCGGCTAAGAGATCTCGCTGCTCGCGCTACGGATCTCCCATCCGCTCCCCCGATTTCGGCCTCGGATCGGACGACAAGGTCTCCATCCTCCTCCGCATGTTCCCATCCATGGATCGGGAGGTAAACATCCCTGCTTGCCCTCTTTCTTTTCTTATCTTGGTATATCCTGGATTTATCCTTCTATTGTCTTTGTTTGATTTTTTTTATCGATATAGCGGCTAATTTCTTAAACTTTTTCCTTCACTTTTGTTTCTTGATTAACATAAATACATTGGACCGATCACGGAGCCATTTTAAATTCAATTTTTATTCCTGATCATGGCCAAATTTGCTGTGATAAAATTCTACGCGGCAGAAGTCACCGAAACTTGTTGGAGAGAATGGGCTTCGTGAATGGATGAGCTTGATGTTTGATTTTCTCTTGCGATTGATCTCAATATTGTTACTAGGCATAGAGATTATTTGTTACTGAGTAGAATGGTGGAAGTCTCGAAATCCTTTATCTTGTTTCATTCCTAAAAGTGATGTTGCAATGCACTGGAGACATTTTCTGGCTGCAAACTAATCTCAGGATCTTATTTTAATTCGAAGTAGTTAATGAATTGAGTCCGAGTTTGATTCTCACTGACACACATTTGTGGCTTGATATCTCACAAGATTTTTCATGTGTCTTATTATGTTGATGTAGTTATCTGTGATCATGACATCAAACATGGTTGCATGTTGTCACATATTGTTGACCTTCAAAATTGGCAGTTCATTATCTTGCTCTTGATGACACTGTAGATCGGGGTGGAGCACTAGTGTCATATCTCCATTGAATGTTGAGTACATTCTCCTTCTTTTATTAAATCAGCTGCTATTTGAATAATGTTTCGGACATTTGTAGATCATAGAGGATGTGTCCATTAAGAGGGGAATAGGCTCCTTTGCTCAGTGGCTTCCAGGTCATTTAAAAACGGCACAGTTGTGCACGATATGGTCTGGTTATATATGGCATATTACCGATATTTAAGTTTTTCCAGCACCTTCACTGCAAAGTCATGTTATCAAATCATAAGCGTACCTTTATATACATATATATTTCGACATCATAAATGTATGTTTGTTATATGAAATTAGCCACTTAAGGGCCACCATTTTGACTCAGGTATAATTTTGCCGTATGCCAATGCTGTTTTGTCAAGTAAAAGGCATCAGAATCTAATACAGATTTTGTTTCTTGTAAATGTGGAATGCATCAGAATCTATATTTTTCATGATTCCTTTTAAATCTTTTTTTTTAATCATCAACCATGTGAATTTTCTATTGCAATTGCTGCACAGGTTGTGGAAACTGTTTTAAAGACTCATGATCACAAAATTGATGATGCCATCAAGAGTCTCCATGCACTGTCCCTTGGTGATGATTCTGCAAGAATCGAATCAGCACGGCTTAACTCAATTCTCCAAGCAAATGAAAATGTTGCTGAAGGTTGGTACATTGATTTACATGTAGTATACTACATACATTTGCATCTGAGTTATATCCTCCAAACAAATGTACGACTTTCTTTTAGGCCTTTTGTCTGACTACTTTTTCTCAGGTGGTAGTAATTCTCAGGCATCCAAGCCGAAGGTTGAAATTTCTCAGAATGATAGTTTAGCTTCTGTGCCTCATGTTCCCCAAGATGTGCCTTCGTGGGTTGATATATTAGTACGAGAAATGATGAATGCCTCAAATTGGGATGATGTCCGAGGCCGTGCAATGAAAATCTTGGAAGCTTTTGAAAGAAATGTTGTTGCACAAACTACTGCATCAGTGCAGGTAGATGATCTAAAGTGCCATTTTAGTTTCCAGAAAGCATTCCCCCCATCTTTTCTATTTTAGGTAAATGGTGTTGTCTCTCTTTTTGACTCCGACGTGGAACAGCAGGAGATTGCTTCTCTTAAAGAGCAATTGCAGTGTCTGTTGAGAGACAGCCAGATTCTGAAGAGAGCTGTTGCTATTCAGCATGAGCGCAATACAGAGCATGAAGAGAAGCTAAAGGAGGTGCAGCAATTGAAGCACATTATTAGTCAGTACCAAGAGCAAATCCGGACATTGGAGGTAAGCAAAAGCAACTCTCAGTTTTCTCTGTCTAGTATTATGTTGAATCTGGCCTGATGACACGCATGCATCGTTTAAGAGAGACAATGGTGATGGAAAGACACCTGTAAGACTTTAACCATCTTTCTTACAGCATGACGACCCCTACCACATTAGAAGCTCTTCATTTGAAGTTAAGACCTTTGGGAACTTACATTATCACCACCCATCCCACATGACATGCTTTTTCAAAAGGATTTGATTTCCAACTTGATGACGTTAGATGAAAACAGTGCTTCATGCTAGTTTCACGTTGCTCTAGGATGATGTTTCAGTGTGCTTGGTATTGACTGGGACATTGAAATGTTATTATTTTGGTGCAGCTGAACAATTATGCATTGAAGGTACATCTTCAGAGGGCACAGGAATCCAGTTCCATTCCTGGTCGGTTTCACCCGGACATATTCTAGAGCTTACCTTGCTGACATGTAGTTATTTTATATCCTGGTATGAATCTACACCAGAAAATTTGCAAGAATGGAAGAACTCTGGTTGATGCTTGAGCTAGTAAGAGCGTTGTCCGTGCTATGGCATCCCTTCACCTGTCATGCTTGTACTGCTACAACTGGTGCATTTGAAGGTGAGATGAGCGGGCTCACTAGTTCTACATTTTGCGCAAAGTAGAGTTTTTAATTAATTTGTGGTAGCAAGCCTCATGTAAGGGCATGGTCCTGTCTTTGCTCTTGTATTTGTGCTATAGTCAACAGTTTAAGAGGGTAAATAATCCTCCAGCTCTTAATGCTGAACCAGAAGATTTGAGCTATTCAGGATGCAGTTAAATTGCCCGCACAAGGTAATTGTTCAAGAAGTTGTTTTGTTCCATGGATGAGGTTGTATCTTGATATACAAATATGTTGTTAAATAGTTAGTTTTCTCTGTATTCTGTAACTACGATGGTTTATATGAGCCGGCATTTGGGTAGTCATGTTACTTGCGGTAGTTTATCAATAATAGGAGGAGCGCATACGGACGGTATTGCTGAACATGGAAGAAGACGTGTAGCACGAAATAACAATGTTATGGTTGCGTGGACCGTTGAAGATTCAGAGCTAGGAAAGGTATTAAATTCGTGCTTTTTGTGTGTGTGTGTGTGTGTGTATGCGTGCGAGAGTATTATATCAAATCCTGAGTTGTGGGGCTTATATATAAAACGGTGGCGTTCAACGTTGTTTTTGTTTCAGTGGTGACGACGCGAGCTTTTAGAAAGAGGTGGCGCGTTTGTAGGCAGTTTCTGTTTGCTTATGACCCAAGGTGGGAATCTGTACATGGCTGGTTGTCACGCCTTTCTTAGATGCCGGGGGAAAGTGTCATATTCTAGCGTATTCTGAAGTCTTTTCAAGGTTTCTATAATTAGTTTAGAGTTTTTATTGTATAAATTTGGCATAAAGTTTGTTACTACCTTACTGCTTTCTATATAAGGCTGTTTGGTTAATCACTAGTATTAGCATTATCAGTGATACACAAGTAACAGAATCGCTTTGTTTGATATAATAAGATTTTAAAATCTTTTATCTAACAATCAAAGATAACGATCATCATACAATACTATTCTTATAAATTTGTTTGCATAATTATTTATATATTATATAATATATTATGTATAAATTATATATTATAATATAATATTATTATAAATATATTGTATATAATATATATATTATATTATAATAGTTTTATTGTAATAATATATTATATATATTATTATATATATAATATAGATAATAAGCCTATTTATGTATGAAATTTTTATAAATAGCTGGTGTCTAAGTTTGAATAAAGTAGAAGAGTTGAGATAGATTAGCAATCGGTATAAAATTATAATTATATTCTATGAATATGAACCTAATAAAGTGTGCTTTGCGAAGAGCGTCTTTATATATATATATATATATATATATATATATATATATATATATATATATATATAAAGTTAAAAATAGATTAAAAATTACATAACGAAAAGTAATAAATATAATTTAATTTTTTTATATTTTACAAAGATATAACTCAAAATAGAGTTTAATAAAAAAAATAAAAAAACTTACGTAGTTGATCTCAACTAGTTTAGGATTAAGACATTTTTTGTTGCTGTTATATAAATATAAAATAATATAATATTAATTACTATATTAATATTATATCATAATAATATAATGATGGTAACATATTAATATAAATTTATTTTTAATATTATAATATATATATAGTTAATATGTGTAATAATATTGATATAATATTAATGATAATAAATTATATATTATAACAATAACTAGTATTATATAATTATATATTTAATATTTTAATTACATATTAATATTATAATAAATAATAATATATTATTATGTGATATTTGTATTTATAAATTATATTGTATTATTATAATATTTGAAGGAAGATTGATAAATATGGGAACAAAATTGTCTTAATTTTTTAGTAGAGATCACAGCTACTATGATGCTCCAAGAGTCCCACCCCTTAAATGGGATGGAATTAGATCATTTCAATTCCATGACGATACCATATCAATGCTGAAATAGGGATATGAAACAGGATGGTCTTATCATCATTTCAGGATTAAGATCATGCTATACCCAATGACCCCTCCATAAGTAGGGGTTTCATTTGGTAGTGAAGGCAAGAAAGGAGTGGAGCCGATTTTTAGAGAGAGAGAGAGAGAGAGAGAGAGAGAGAGACTTTCAAGAGACCTATAATCCTTATATTAATATAAGGTTTTGTTTTAAATTTGGTTTACCCCCCTTTCACAAGCTACTCGTCTAAGGCTTTGTTTAGATCTTTGGAGAGGAAGGAAGGGGAAAGTAAAAAGAAAAAATGAATGGAAAAAAGGAAAGGTTGTTCTTTTCTCTTATTTGGAAAGGATAGAAAGGATAGAAGGAAAAGAAATGTAATATCAATTATTTTATTTGGATAGAGAGGGCGAAAAGAAAATGAAGAGTTATGTGATAATTATATCCCATCAGAATAAGTAATACACCGTACGAGTGGAAAAAAAATGAAAAAATATTTTGATCTTCAAAAAAAATATGACTTAAAACTTTTTTTCTTTCCCAGCTTATCTTCGATTTGAGGGTTAACAAATTTATCCTGAAAACCGATTACTTCAATTCCCTTTCCTCTCTTTCTTTCATCCTTAACTTATGATCTTTCTTCTTGTTTTTCTTTTTCCTTCCCTCCATTCTCTTTCATCCAAACATACCTTATGTGTGTAAAGGTTTGGTTGGGCGAAGATGATCAGGTTTGATTAAATAGGCTTATTTGGCTGTGTGAAACTACTTGGATGCCGAACAGGTTGCAGATGTGGTCTATCTCACGAGTCCATGATGGTTGGTACCGTGGTCGTTCAGACAAAGGGGTATATAAGCATGTCAACATTTGAGGTAAAAGGAGGAGGTTGATATGCCTAAAGAAAAGAAGAAGAAAGCAAGGCTTAGAACTAGGGCTGAAAATGGATCGGATAAACTCTAATCGTATTCGTATTTGTATTCGAATCATATCAAATTCAGATATTTTTTTATAGTTTAATCGGATTCGGATACGGATTCGAATATTTAATTCAAAAATTAATCGGATACAAATACAAATACAAATATATATATATATATATATATATATATATATATATATATATATATATATATATATATATATATATAAATACGGATACGGATATTCGTTTTAAAAAATAAAATCCGGGCAAGTCGGGCGACACTGCAAGTCGGGCGACTGGGCGTCGGGCGAGTCGGGCGACACCGACACTCCAATAGCTATTTTTTTAGTTAAAAAATAAAATCAAAACGGCTTAGGAATCGATACGTCGTATACGGTGTGCACACTTCCACCGTTCAGTTTCCTTTTCTTCTTTCTTTCGTTTTCAGTTTTCTTTTTCTTCCATTCTTCACATACTTCACTTCTTCATCTTCAGACTTCCACCGTTCCATGTCCAGACTTCCTGGTGACAGTGAGGAGGACTGGAGGAGTGATCCATCGTGGTCCGCGGAGGCAGCGAAGGAGACGGTGGCAGACTGGCAGTTCGGCTTCCCCACTAATTTCTCTTTGCTCTGCTCAGTCGTCAACCCGTTGTCAAGTAAGTAAGCAGCTCTGCTTCTTCTTCTTCGTCTTCTTCTTGTAATATGACCATTTGGCAACCTTTTTTTCCGTTTTCATGTTTTCTTGTAGGAAGTATGTTTGGCTACCTAATTTTTATCTTTATTTTTTCAACTGAATGCCATATTTCCAAAAAAAATGGAAGTCAGAAATTCTCACTTTCATTTTTTATTGACTTTCATGTCCTGTTTAGCCCCACTTCCACACCTAACTCTCCTATCTACTCCAACTTTCCCCATCCCTTCTTTGTACTCAATCAGCCTTCCCAGCAGTGAAAATCTGGCACATCACCCCTTCGAGATTAGGCACACTGGCAAGATTGGGGTAGTTTTTTTTTTTTTTTTTTTTCGCATGACAAACATTTTTCCTTTCTCTTCCCTCTCTAGATCTCTCTGCCTTGATCCCCTTCTCCTCCTCCCCAGCCATGACCTCCTCTTTACCATCGTTTCTCGTAGCCGCTGCATCCTTCCAGGCCTTCTCCTTCCGGCTTTCCTTGGACCCCAGCAGCAGCTGCTGCTCTATGGGGATGTGGAATTTGTCGGATGGACAAAGTTGAATCAGAGCCGAAGGGGATTATAGAGCAGGCAGAGGATTAACATGGTTGACTACCAAACATGTTTCTATTGTCAAAAATAGAAAAAAAAAAAAATAAAATTCCTCCTTTTTTTGCACAAAAAAAGAGCCAAACACAACCAAAGTTCCTTTTTCTTTTCCTTTTTTTTGTGTAGCTTCCCATGTGAAAACTAATTACATAATAGATGAAACCGAAGGGAGGTATCTTTTTTACCTCTTCAGAAGCACGCCCACCTAGTGTCATGCATGCCATGTCGAAAAGCTGTTCCTTGGTCAGCAGGAGAGTTTCATTTGGAACATACTGAGCAAAGCCCAATGCTGCAGTTCCACGTGGAACTATGGTAACTTTAAGTAAAGGCTCTGCATGCTCCAAAAACCATCCATAAAAATAATGTTTTAAGAAATGCATGGAACCTGATGTAGTTGCTTATAGCTGGATCTTTACATCATTTTGTTCTTGGTGCATGGTTGAATCTTATTATATGGTTGAATCTTAAGATGTTTTATTTTAAATAAGTTCTTTGCACATAAATTATGTATTTTATATTTCTTTGCATTTTTTATTGAATTAGAGACTTAGTCTAATATTGCATTTTTAAGGTTTAATTTTTGTATTTTGAATGCAGTTGTTAAATATCATGTCTTCTAGTGGAACTATTGAAGATGCAAATAGTAAATCAGTTGAGCCTACAAATCAAACAGAGAGGAAAAGATAAAAGAAAAAGCTAACATCTAAAATTTGGGATGATTTTACAAAGTATGAATTAGAAAAGGAAGTTGATGGAAAAATTTTTAAAACAGAAGAAGCAAGATGTAATCACTGCAAAAGAATATTTAATGGAGCTAGTAGGTTGGGGACAATACATTTGAAAAATTATCTTAATAAGTGCCGTTCATTTTTGAAGAATACTAATGTCAAAGGTCAACTAATGTTACAAACATCATTGCAAAAAGAGGATGGCACTTGTTCTTTGAGTACCTATACATATGATGGAGATGTTAGTCGTAAGAAGCTTATACGGATGTTTGTTATACATGAATACCCATTTGCTATGGTTGAGCATAAATGATTTATTGATTTTATTAAGTCTTTAAGACCATCTTTTGAATTAAAGAGTCGCATAACCCTTAGAAAAGGGATTATGGAAACATATTTAGAGGAAAAGAAAAAAGTTTATGATATGTTTGGTCTACTTTCATGTCGGATAAGTGCAACTATGGATTTGTGGACTTCTAGACAAAACAAGTCTTATTTATGTGTGACAGCACATTTTATTGATGATGATTGAAATTTAAAAAGAAAATAATTAATTTTATGCATATGGGAGGAAGATATACTGGAGTTAATTTGTGTAATACATTTATCAAAAATATAATTGATTGGAACATTGATCGTAAGTTATTTGTATTAACATTGGATAATGATCGTGCCAATGATGTGTGTGTCAAAGAAATCGTGGATAGACTTCAAGGAACACTTGTATGTAATGGCCAGTTCTTTCATGTGAGATGTGGTGCACATATTATTAATTTAATTGTGCAGGATGGACTAAAAAAAATTAATATGATAATTAAAAATATTAGAGAAATGGTGAAGATTGTTCGAAGCTCTCCACTACAATTAGAGGAGTTTGAAAAGAGGGCTAAAGAATGTAATTTGGATACACGTAGAGGTTTGTCAATTGATGTCCCAACACGGTGGAACTCTACGTACATGATGCTAAGGGATGCTTGTTATTATAAAGAGGCTTTTAAAAGATTGCAGTGTCTTGATCCATACAAATATAATATGTGCCCAACAAATGATAATTATATAGAGGTAAAAATATTTTGTCAACTTTGAAAAACTTCTATAGCATCACCGAGCTCCTTTCAGGCACATTATATCCAACTGCAAATCTTTTTTCAAAAATTTTGTAAAATTCAACTGCAAATTATTGAATGGTACACAAATTCTAAGGATCAACTTTTTCTCTTTATGGCATTATCAATGAAGGAGAAGTTTTACAAATATTGGCAACAATCTAATCTCATGCTAGCAGTGGGTTCATTCTTAGATCCTCGTTACAAAATGAAGATGGTAGAATTTTATTACTCACAGATTTACTCTTTAAATGGAGAAAAAGAGGTCAGTGATGTTCAAAATATTATTCGAAACCTTTAGAGTGAGCATGAAAAAAAATTTCCTTCATTTTCTATTCCAATTACTCATGATATTGGTTCATCGAGAGATAGCGGATATATTTCTGATGAGTTTGATGAGATGGAAGGAAGAAAAAAAAAGTTTGCATAATTTATGAAGAAGAATGCACAACAACAACAAATTAGAATAGATTTGGATATATATATGGAGGAATCTATTTGGCCATAGGTTGAAGGTGATGCTTTTAATATTTTAGGATGGTGAAAATCTAATGGTCCAAAGTATCCTATCTTATCTCGGATTGCAAGAGATATTTTGGCAATTCCAGTATCTACTGTAGCTTCAGAATCAGCATTTAGTACAGGTGGACGAGTGATAAATCCATTTCAAAGTTCATTAGATCCTGATATTGTTAAAGCTATGATTTGTCTTCAAGATTGGCTGAGATCTGAGAAAAAAGGTAACTTATTGCATTTTATACAATATTTTTATAGATTTAACTTATTTATAATATTTTACTATTTTTTAAAATTTCGTTTCAGGTCATATTCCTTCCATTGTTCATGATCTCAATTCTTCTGCTATGTTGGATAAGGTAAATGCAAATGATGTGTAGTTTTTAAAAAATAAGTTATTATTTTTATTTATATATTAAACTTTCGTACTAATAATATTCTTAACATGTTTTATTTCAGGATGATTAGAGCATTGAAGATTGTCATATGATGTTATTCAATGATTTGTGAACTTTTTACTTAATAGTTTATGAAATACTTCTTATGACATTTGAGTTTATGAGATGCATTTAAGATTTATCGTCAACAAATCATATTAAATATTTTCATGTTATGACTTAATGCTTTCAGCTATATAATATGAATCATATGATGCAAATACTATATGGCATATGCAGGTTGCCATGTATCGGGGGCAATCGATACCGACCTCAACCTGCCAATTTTGCCTTGTTTATTTCATTCCAAAAATTTTGTGCTTGTGTGGGTTGTGATAATATTTTGAGCCCATTCAATTTAATTTGGCAATGATGATAGGGACTTCCAATTTGTTTTGACGCTCAATGTGTGGGCTGTGAAATCATGACTTGGAGGGTATTTCTAAATGCATGTTTGACACTCTATCTGAGCCAAGGGCCATGATGTTAGGCAGATTCATAGCATTTCCTGACTCGGATGCATGCAAATTGTAACCATCAGAAAATGACAGCTGATAATGTCTTTCTGAGCCAACTCAAACTATGTCCCTATATCTGATAAGTTACTAGCGTCCTGGAGGATATTTATTCATTTCCTTGATCAGGTATGTGATATATTTTCAAGAATCATACGTCTTTGATCAGGTCTGTGATATATTTTCAAAAATCATACTTCGTGGATGCTTGGCAAATTACTTATTTTAAGCCTAGCCCCTTGATATGATCATTTATATATTATAAAACTTGACCCTTGTCCTATGTTTTTGTTCCTTTGTGTTCTTCAGGTTGGTAATTGTTTGAGCACTTTGATCAAAACATTCAAGGCTTCTTTCCTGCCATTCTTTGGTGAACTTGCTATGTACATAACACCAATGTTGGCAAGTCCTAAGAAACATGCTACTTGTATTTCTTAGTAGTACTCAAGAAAATATGCTTGACATTTTGCTTTTCCTGTTGTATTTATGCATTTTTTTGTATTAGTGAACTGCAAATTCTTATATATGTCTACATTTTCGTGAAAATTCTTGTCTCAATGCTCAATGATTTCCATCTCAAATATTTTAGGTCCTGTTACACTGTTGCTTAGTTGGATTTGTTGTGGATTTCAACTTCTTTCAAGTTTCTTAAGAGAACATTTATGTAGCCATATTCTTATTGCCTATGTTTTGTTCTTGTGGTAGACAATAGGAAGTTTAGTGTCTTCTTTAGTATTCCTCTATTTATTAACTCTTTCACAACTATTCATCATATAATACCATCATGAGATCATAGAAATTTCTATCTTCATATCCGTATCCGTATATAACAAATATGGATATGCTTGATATCCGATTCGTATCCGTATCCGTATATAATAAATATGGATATGCTGGATATCCGATTCATATCCGTATCCGTATATAATAAATATGGATATGCTGGATATCCGATTCGTATCCGTATCCGTTTAGAATAAATATATATGAATTTTAATATCCGTTTAGTATTCGTATCCATTAAAAAATATGGATACAAATACAGATATACTACTATCTGATCCGTATCCGATCCGTTTTCAGCCCTACTCGGAACCTTCTAGGGAACTTAAGGAGTTGCCTGGTATCTGAGAAGAATTTGTAAAACAGTTGGCCCATAGTGTTTGTGAAGCAGAGGAGGAGATTGATTCTTAGAGAATCATGCTGTTTGTTGGAGTACTAGAGGAGGATTAGTGTATTGCTTTTGGTACTCTTCGAGCTTAGTTGAAGAATTCTACACCACCACAAAGGCAACAAGGGAAGATTGTGGCCCATGATGAAGAGATGCAGGAGTAATAGTCTCTCTCCTTGAATAGCTGTTGCCAGTGCGGGATCTATGACGAGAGAAGCACCAGCTGAAGTGCTTCGGCGTGCTCGAGATGCCAAAGTGGAGCACTACTTTTGAAACATTGAGCCTTATTTTGAGGCATCAAAGATTGAGGATGAGGAAGAGAAGGTCTAGGCCATCCTCATGCCCGGTTCTTTCTTGAGAATGTAGAGTTCTTGTGCAAGAACCTATATATGACATCTCAAGTTTATAGGATCCATCGAGAAGTATGTGAAGGAGTTCACTAGCTAATGTCGAGCATTACTAATATAATTGAGGAGGATGAGCTCTTCTACTTCTTAGCTCACAACCTTGGGATGCTGCTGTTGCAGTTATCGAGAAGATAGTAGAGTTCAAGCTTGGAGACACCGCCAAGCCAAAGGCACCAGAGCCCGACAAGAGCAAAGGTGGGGGATACAAGAGGGAATCCTCTAAGGAAGGCTCATTTGTTATGTATGTAGTGGAAACCATTGGACTTAGAGATTGCTCCAAGAAAAGGACTAATACGACTTGCACCGTTAGCATAGTCTGCATTGAGGAGGGCGAGGAGCAAAATGAGAGCCTAAAATGAGAGCAATGTGGGTGGTCAATGCTATGAAGAGGCAAGCTAGTGGCAATGAGTCCCAAGATAAGGAACTCATGTATATTGAGGTGAACATCAATGGACAAACCTCCTAAGCTATGATTGATATTCATGAATCTTCACCAAGCACAATTTGCAGTCTACTATGTGATTGAAATTGCCGAAGGAGATGGGGCTAAAACAACCTCTGTTATAAGGTAAGGCTCATTTTAGTTTCTTGTGACGCCATTTGAATTAATCAATGCTTTAGCAACTTTCTGGATGATTTGGATCAATTCATCATGGTCTACCTTGATTATATTGTGGTGTATAATCACACCATGGAGAAGCATATGGAGTATTTTTAAGTGCCAAGGAAAAGCCAGCCGAAAACTAATTGTAAGTGATCCTTTGCAAAAAGGAAGGTGTGCTTATTGGGTCATTAGATCAGCCACCAAACCGTTTGGATGGACAAGTAGAAAATCCAAGCCATTGTTGAGTGGTTGACTCCCATAATTGTTATAGAGTTGCAGTCATCTCTCGGCCTAGTGAACAATTATTGATGGTTCTAAGAGCTAATTCAGCCACTGCTGCACCACCCATTAAACTAGTGAAAAGGAATCGGCCATAGCGGTACTGCACACTCACGTGCAAGAAAGGCATTTGCAGAGTTGAAGAAAGCTATGATGGAGGACTTATTGATGTGGCTGATCCAGCACCATTAGAATAAATGGTAACAGCAGCTAACGGAGGTCCTCCTCTAACCCCGGAACCTCCTCCTTATTCGACATCAGCATTGGTTCCACCAAGCGTCCGCCTGGAGGACTCCATCTTCATGGAGTCATTCAACCCTTAGCTCTGCCGAACATCCGGTAAGACCCCAAACATCTCAACCACGAGACCCCCCTCCGGTCTCAGGGTGCACAAGCATCATCTCACCCTCGAGACCCCCTCCGGTCTCGGGGTGGGGTCACTGCATCTCAACCTCGAGACCCTCCTTCGGTCTCGGGGTGCACAAGCATCATCTCACCCCCAAGACCCCCTCCGGTCTCGGGGTGAGGTCACTGCATCTCAACCCCGAGACCCCCCTCCGGTCTTGGGATGCACAAGCATCATCTCACCCCCGAGACCCCCTCCGGTCTCGGGGTGAGGTCACTGCATCTCAACCCCAAGACCCCCCTCCGGTCTCGGGGTGCACAAGCATCATCTCACCCACCTAGATCCCCTCCGGTCTCGGGGTGAGGTCACTGCATCTCAACCCCGAGACCCCCCCTCCGGTCTTGGGGTGCACAAGCATCATCTCACCCCCGAGACCCCCTTCGGTCTTGGGGTGAGGTCACCGCATCACAACCCCGAGACCCCCCCTCCGGTCTCGGGGTGCACAAGCATCATCTCACCCCCGAGACCCCCTCCGGTCTCGGGGTGAGGTCACTGCATCTTAACCTCGAGACCCCCCTCCGGTCTCGAGGTGCACAAGCATCATCTCACCCCCGAGACCCCCTCCGGTCTCGGGGTGAGGTCACTGCATCTCAACCTCGAGACCCCCTCCGGTCTCGGGGTGCACAAACGTCATCTCACCCCCGAGACCCCCTCCGGTCTCGGGGTGCAGGAGCAACGTTCAGTACGTGAACTAGCCTTCGAACCAAACGACAACCTCGGGCCACGTGGCGCACCCACGTGACCCACCATGCGCCTGTGGCTGCTTGTGGACATACCTCATAACGGCGTATGGTGCATTACATGTGTCACCGTGCATGACCATGCCCCGTTACGGAGTATGATTCACTACCACTTGCAACTGTGCGCGATCATGTCAAGCAACGGCGCGCACCAAATGCAACCGTGACTGCTAGACACATGTAAAGCCCTATTGACAGGTAATGCAGGGAGCCTCCGGCGTGCACAGTGACGGTACGACAGCAATCTTCTGGAACTGATAGATGGAACATTCGAGCAGGTATAAAAGCACGCGCCCGCATTGTGAGTAGGATCCCTTGAACTCTGGTTTTCTAGTTTTCTTTCTACTAGCTAAAACCCTAACTGTTTCAGCTCCCTTTGGCTGAGTAGTTCTCGTCTGATCCCAAGTGACTAACTTGAGCGTCGGAGGGTCCCCACTGAAGCATCTGGTCTTCGACGACTTTTCTTGCAGGGGTTCGGAGAGAAGGACGTCCGTCTTCCCCGACGCTTGAATAAGGTGACTTGATGTCGTTAGATTGGCGTGCCAGGTAGGGGGGATAGAAGAAAAGAATAGCCTCGAACCTGTTATTGACTTCTTCCTCCTCAAGCTCTAAAACAATGGTGACGACTCGTGCACGAGAGGCCACCGCTAGTCATGCTGGGGGCAGCGTCAAAGGGCTGATCAGCCCGTAGTCGGCCCCTCAGCCCCTCCAGCCGATGCACCTGCACCAGCACCGGTACAACAGTTTTAGGAAGATCAGTTTGCTGCTCTGCTGCGCAAGTTCAATCCTTTGCCACAATGGTCCAAGGCCTGCAACATCAGGCGCTGATTACACAGCAACCAGAACCCCACCCGTCGGTGCTAGGAGTCCCTCAGCCTAGTCAACACTCAATTCGGAGGAGGTCTCCTACCCGAGAAGCCTGCCCTCGCTGCACTTCACCTAAGCCTCACCGTTGCGAGGCCTCAAAGCGGCCCCGCTCACCCTCTCGCCGCGTCAGTGCGTCCCCAAGCGATGGCATGAGAAGGAGGCGGAGCGTCCCCGTTGGCCTCCCCGTCGCCTCTCCTCTTCCTCAGACTCTTCGAGGGAAGGGTCCTTCGATGGCGGGGTAGCCTGCCGGGCGGAGCGAAGACTTGATGAGTACAACCAGCGGTTGGAAGAGCTCAGCCATCAGATTACCAACCCTCTAGAGAGGGACTATGACAGCTGCCCACCGCTGTCTCGCCGCATCATGGAGGAGCCTATCTTCACTCGGTTTTGTCTCCCTCAGCTGGACCCTTATGACGGGACCATGGACCCCCTGGACCACCTAGAGAGTTACAAGGTTCTTATGCAGGTCCAGGGGGCAACCAATTCGCTCATGTGCATCGCTTTCCCAGCCACCTTGAAGAAAGCTGCCCGAGCCTGGTACTCCCGCCTGCCGCCACGAAGCATCGATTCCTTCCGTCAGCTGGAGAGGGCCTTCTTGGCCCACTTTGATGCATGCAGGAAGATTCCAAGGGTAGCCGATAACCTCTTCTCCGTCCAGCAAAAGGGTGGCGAGTCCCTTCGGGACTACGTCGCATGGTTCAAGGAGGCTGCCCTGGAAGTCTACAATCTTGAAGACTCCGTGGCCACTTTGGCCTTGAAGCGAGGGCTTCGCCTGTCTCACTTCGTGTACTCCCTTGATAAGAAGCCACCCGGCTCCTACGTTGAGCTCTTGACCCAGGCCCAGAAATACATTCAGGCTGACGAGGCTGACTCCTCTCGATGCGAGGCTAGTGGGAGCATCTCCAAGAAACCGGCCCGACCGGAACCTATCGAAGCTCGCCCCAGAAGACCTGAGCCTCCTCACCGGCCAGACAACCGTCCCTGAGCCCTTGCACAAGAGATGGACCCTACACCCCACTGCTCACCCCGATATCGCAGATCCTGCTCGAGATTGAAGGGGAGCCTTATCTTCAGTGCCCTCCTCCAATAAACCCGAAGATCCCCCGCAACAAGAACCTCTACTGTCATTATCATCGGGATCATGGCCATGACACTGACGACTGTCGTCAACTAAAAAAGGCAATAGAAGACCTTATCCAACGAGGCCACCTGGGAAAGTTCGTCCAGAGGAATAACCCGGGAGCTCCTGGCCCGTCAGCGCCCCCGCCGCTGATGATTGACAATGATCCAACTGAGAAGACGGTGGCAATGATTTCCTGGGGGGCAGGTAGACCGCCCAAGAGGCCAAGAGAGGAGGGGGTGTTTAGACTCTGTAATCCCTTTTTCTAAAAGGAACTTAGAGTGGGTAGTTAATGAAAATAATGATAGTGTCGTCGTGTCCATGACGATAGCCAAACACCCTGTAAAAAGAATTTTGGTCGATAGCGGGAGCTCGGTGAACGTTTTGAATTATGATGCTTTTGTTCGCATAAGTTTATCATCTGACCTGCTCTGACCTGTCACCATACCCTTGATGGGGTTCACAGGAGACTCCATGCAAGTTAAGGGGAAGATCACCCTTCCTGTTACGGCTGGCGCGGCCCCGCACCAAAGCACGGTCCTCATGAGCTTCCTAGTGGTCCGGGTGCCCCTTGCCTACAACGCTATCCTCGGAAGGCCCGGACTCAACCTCTTGGACACCATCATCTCTACTAAGAGGCTCCTTGTGAGGTTTCCCGCCAGAGGAGGGATCGGAGAGTGGGGGGAGCAGAACCCGCCCCCACTTTGCTGCCACATGTCTTCAGGTCCGCAAGAGGTGATGCCTACGCCCACGCCAGAGGTGTTGGACCCCCGGGACATGGAGAGGAGAGGAGAACCGGCCGAGCGTCTACTGGCCTTCCCTCTCGGGGAGGACTCGGCAAGAATGATCCGCATCGGAGCTTCACTCCCGGAGGAGGCCCGCGATCGGCTCCTCGCTTTCCTACGAGCCAACGATGACATCTTTGCCTGGTCAGCGTCAGACATGCCGGGCATCCCTAAGGAGATGATCACCCACCGGCTCAACATCAAGCCTGAGTGTCGACCCATTCGACAAAAGAATAGAAGTTTGCTTCAGATAGACAGAAGGCTATGGACGAAGAGGTGCGAAAGCTCCTGGTGGCCGGTCATATCCGTAAAGTGCACTACCCCGACTGGCTTGCGAATGTCGTGATGGTGCGTAAGGCCAGTGGGAGCTGGAGGATGTGCATGGACTTCACCGATCTCAACAAGGCATGCCCCAAGGATAGCTTCCCGCTGCCCCAATCGATCAGCTATTGGATGCTACGTTCGGGCACGAGGCCCTTAGCTTCATGGATGCATTTTCGGGGTACAACCAAATAAGGATGGACCCAGCTGATGAAGAGGCCACTTCCTTTGTCACCAAAAAGGAATTTACTGCTACAAAGTGATGCCGTTTGGGCTGAAGAATGCTGGGGCAACTTATCAGAGGTTGATGAATAAGGTCTTTGAGGGCCAGATTGGGCGCAACATGGAGGTGTATGTGGATGATATGTTAACCAAGAGCGCCCATGCGGCTGACCACGTTGTTGATCTTGCGGAAACCTTCAACAACCTGTGCCAATATCGGATGAGGCTGAACCCCCACAAGTGTGCCTTCGGGGTTGCAGCGGGCAAGTTCTTGGGCTTCATGGTGACTCAACGCAGGATCGAAGCCAATCCGATAAGATCCGGGCCATCCTGGATATGAGGCCCCGGCTAACAAAAAAGAGGTGCAACGCTTGATCGAGAGGGTGGCAGCCCTGAGTCGCTTCATGTCAAGATCAGCGGAGAGATGCTTGCCCTTCTTCAAGGTGCTGCGCAAGGTCAACGGCTTCGAATGGAAAAGAAGTGCCAGGACACTTCGAGGAGTTAAAGTAATTTCTATCCACTCCCCCGTTACTGTTTAAGCCAAGGAGCGGGGAGGAGCTTCTTCTGTATCTGGCAGCCTCCCCCGAGGTCGTCAGCTCTGTGCTCATACGTATGGATGCTGATGGAATGCAGAGGCCAGTCTATTACACCAGTAAGGTGCTTCATGATGCTGAGACCAGATACACCAAGACTGAGAAGATCATCTTCACCTTGGTGGTCTCGACACAGCACTTCCGACCCTATTTCCAAGCTCACCCCATCGTGGTGCTTACGGACCAACCTCTCCGAACTATTCTATCCTGTCCTGACACCTCGGGACGGTTAGCCAAGTGGGCCATTAAACTGAACAAGTTTGATTTGTCCATCCGGCCAAGGTCTGCCATGAAGTCCCAAGTATTAGCTGATTTTTTGGTCGAGTGTACCTGGACCAAGGAGGGCCATGAAGAGTCGCATCCGGAGGTGCGCGTGGAGCCACCCCCGGCGAGGGGAGCGGAAGGAGAAGAGTGGATCCTACATGTCGATGGAGCGGCTAACTCTTAAGGAAGCAGAGCTGGACTTATCCTCGCAAGCCCCAAGGGGGAGGTAGTAGAGTATGCTCTCGGTTCCTGTTCTCAGCTACCAATAATCAGGCGGAGTATGAGGCCCTGCTGGCAAGGATGAAACTGGCCAAGGAGCTTGGAGCGGAGCGTCTGAGAGCCTTCACAGATTCCCAGCTTGTCTCTGGATAGGTTGTTAGAGAGTATGAGACCAGAGATCCAACCATGTCACGCTACTTAAGCGAGGTGCGGTCCCAGGCCTCCCGGTTCTCTTACTTTCATGTCAGCTACATTCTTCGGACGAAGAACGCTAGGGCTGATGCATTATCTTGACTAGCCACCTCGGTCGACAGGACCCTGGGAAGAACGTATGTGGAGCACCTGCAGGCCCTAAGCATTGAAGCGATGGAAGAAGCATTACCAGTTGAGCAGGGGCCCCCTTGGATGGACGTCTATGTATGATATTTGACTGACGGCACCCTCCCTAAAGACCCCGCAGAAGCTAGATTACTCAAGCGGCGGGCTCCAAGGTTCCTGATAATGGATGGGAGGCTCTATCGAAGGTCATTTTCATACCCGGTCCTAAGTGCGTAGGGCCAGCTGAAGCAGATTACATCTTGCGGGAGATCCACGAAGGCATCTGTGAAAGTCATCTGGGGGCAGAGCCCTAGCCTACAAGGCTCTACGATAGGGATATTATGGCTCACCATGAAGGAAGATGCGGCCGAGCTTATCAAGAAATGTGATAGCTGCCAGCGCCACACCAATATTCAGCGACAGCCGGCGTCTCAGCTGACCCCTTGGGTGGCACCTTGGCCATTCGCTCAGTGGGGTATGGATATCTTGGGACCATTCCCTCCGGCCTCCGGACAGCACAAGTTCCTCCTGGTGGCCGTTGATCACTTCACCAAGTGGATTGAAGCCGAAGCCCTTGCTAAAATTACTGAAAACAAGGTGAGATCCTTCTTTTGGAAGTCCATCATATGCCGGTTTAGGCTACCCCATACCTTGGTCACCGACAATGGCCGGCAGTTTGATAACGTGCCTTTCCGAGAGTTCTGCGCTGAACTTGGCATCCACCAGAGGTTCACTTCTGTCGGACACCCCCAGACTAATGGCGCGGCCGAAGTGACCAATCGCATCATTCTTCAAGGATTGAGAACCCGGCTGGATGATTGCAAAGGGCGATGGGTGGAGGAGCTTCACAATGTGCTGTGGGTCTACCATACAACGCCACGAGCCCCCACCGGAGAGACTCTGTTTAGCCTAGTTTTCGGGTCCGAAGCTATTATCCCAATGGAGATAGGCTCCCTGAGTCCTCGGGTGGAGTCATATGATAAGAAAGATAACTCAGACCGGCTGCGGGCCAACCTTGACCTGGTGGAGGAAGTGCGGGACCGATCGCGGTTGCGGATGGTGGTCTACCGACAACGAGCTGCCAGATACTACAACGCCCGTGTACGTCCCAAGACTTTCTTGCCGGGAGACCTGGTCCTCCGACGGGCTGAAGTCTCAAAGCCGACGGAGGGGGGCTGTTGACCCAATTATTGATTTTGATGATTAATAAAGGAATTGAGTATATTCATTGTATTACTAATAAATTTAACAAGTGTTTCAGGGCTTAAAAATATTTGTTTAATCAAAAGGCATCAAGAAACGTGTTTTGAATCAAGTGCCAAAGGTAAGTCTCAAAATTCAGAGCCTAAAATCGATACCTAGAAAGTCTGGAGCCGACCCCATGGCCAATCAAATGTCTTTCTGATTTTTGATACGGTCCGGAGCCGACACCCAGAGTTTCGGAGTCGACACTTACAGTGTCTGGAGCCAACTCCAACACGGAGACAGAACGCATGATTTTTACTACCTTGGAGCCGACACTTATAGTCTCTTGGAGTCGACACTTGAACATGGCGAGCTGACACTTTACTTTTTCGGAGCCGACTTCTCAACGAGCTCAGAACTTTCTATTTTTGGATACACGACTTGGAGCCGACACCTGAAAAGTTGGAGCCAACTCCAACCTGTCAGAAACGAATTTTTAAATTGCCAGATCAGCTCAAACGGTAATATTTTCTTTACCTAACCCCTAACTACTATTTTCATGTATGGAAAACTTCCAGGTACATTCTAACGGCTAGTTTACACCCAAAAACGGATTAAATGGAATCTATAAAAGGAGGGAGAGCCGTTCGTTTGAAAAAAAAAAAGAGGAAAAATAAAAAAATAGAGAAATCATATTGAAAAAATTTGAGAGGTACTGAGAAGAAATCAAGAGAAAGAATCCACGTTCAAATTCTTCCACTCCAAAAGCTCAAAGAGAAATCCAAGGCGTTCAACTTAAAAAATCAGAGGATTTTTCAAAAGCTCTATTTTTTTGATTTCCCAACTTCTCATCTGCAACATCTGTGAAGAACCGAAGCTGAGGCTTGATTCAACATCTCAAAAGAGAAGAGAAAAAGAAGAAAAGCTCAAATCCAATCATATTCAAATCAGCTTTTCTAAACTTGTTTATTTACTTTGAATATTTGCTCATTTAAGGAGCTGTGTGTTATTGTAACATTATTCTTTCTTGTTTTTGCTAGTTCAATCGGGGGGATTGAATTAGGGAGGTAGT
>UESW01004495.1:85405-121979 GCA_900491605.1 Calamus simplicifolius
ACAAAAAAAATAGAAAGTGACAAAATGATTCGCACCTAACCAATCATACTTAAGTTTGACGCTTTATTATTTTCTTTCACTAGCATAAAATATTACTTTTGCTAATGTAACCATCGGAGTACAAGCATCTTAAAAGCTTGCTAGTTAAAGTCAAATGATCAAGAAATTAAATCACTTTTTTAACTCCCCTACTCCTCCTTTCGTTGAAGCTTGTATAAAAGAGTCACTCTAGCGAAAAAAAGACCATGCGACTCTTCCCTCGTTGCTACTGTGACCCATAAAAATGGAAACTACTGATTTCTATCAACGAAAATTCTTGTGTGTGTGTATATACGATACGGGATAATGTTGTCATTGTACTAACATCTGTGTATACGATAAGAAGGCTAGAATCACTTTCGGTTCCTGACTTGTTAACTATCATGTTTGAAAAAAGATAAACTGTCATATGATAGGCTGATGAAGCCGCGAGTGAGTTAACGGTAGAAGTTGAGGCGGCCCCAGCCTCCAAGACGGTATCATCTCCAAAAATAGCCCCAACCGCCAAGGCTGCCTCATCTCCAGACTCGGCCCTAGTCTCCCAAAGTCGATTTTATCGGTCTCAGCACCAACTTGGCCCCATAGTCGGCCCCATAATCGATCCTAGCACCGATTCCAAGGTCGGCCTCCTCACCGACTCCAGAGTTAGTACCAATGCCATCATCGCTTCCGACGCCAACACTAAAGATGGTCCCCGATTCCGAAGTCAGTCTCCTCACCGACTCTAGAGTTAGTACCAACGCCATCATCGTCCCAACGCCAACACCAAAGATTGTCTCTGAACCTCGGCAGGGCTGAGCTATCTCAGTACCTCGAAAGGGCCGAGCTATCTCCAAACCTCAGCAGAGCCGAGCTATCTCAGTACCTCGGAAGGGCCGAACTATATCCGAACCTCAGTAGGGCCGAGCTATCTTAGTACCTTGCCAGGATCGATCCTCATCCCTTCAACGTAAGCACCATTGCTGCTTCAAACCACGCCGGATATCTCAAAGGATGAACCGTTCTGATCGCAAGAATCACGGAATGAGCTTTCCAAAATAGAAACGAAAGTCAAATACAACACTCCGTCCATGATCAACGGGATTCCAAATTTCCGATAAAATACCCATCAATTTTATCAACTGCCGATCACCATAACCATTGGGATTCCGGCCTTATCGAATGCCAACTCCCTAAAATGCGCCCGAAAATCAGGTAATGGCTCACCTCCTCGACAGCGTACAAATACCAAGTCCTAGGACCCCCCATGTACATTCTGGAAGGTAATCTAAGCCCAAAGAAAACTCTAGCAAAAGTCATTGCTTTTGAAAAATCATCTCAAGAAGGAAGATCCTTCTACTAGAGCCTTCTCCTCTCATCTATTTGCTCAGAATCTTCACTGACTTAGGCATCGGAGGCTCTTCCACATGTACCATCCCTTGTGATACCTGCATAAGGACTACCTTGCAGGTCCACTCGACTGGAAGAGCACTATCCTGATCCTGACGTGCACCGCCCCCCAAGCCTGAGAATGGATTTTTGCAGCAATAGATTGGCGGTAGAGAAAGGGCCTCAAGTCCCGTTAAACTTGTAATCAAGGAGATAAAGTTTCTGACAAGAAGAATGATTCCTCAATGGCCAATCGTACGAAAGCAACCATAAATGCTCTTGATCATGGTATCTCTAAAAGGCCTAATCCCACAAATAACACGGCGCCCTCGCAGCCGTCACCGACCGAGGTTCTTCCACCATCACCGATCGCACTGAACCAATTTGTCATGCTGGTCCAACTAGTTCAAGCCCTGCTACAACTGATGCAAGGGCTTCTTGGGAGTCTCTTTCCGCTGCACCCGTTCAGTAGCTTCCTAGTGGAACAGTCACCCCGGTCCTACTCACTACAAGAATGATTCCTCAATGGCCAATCGTACGAAAGCAACCATAAATGCTCTTGATCATGGCATCTCTAAAAGGCCTAATCCCACAAATAACATGGCGCCCTCGCAGCAATCATCGACCGAGGTTCTTCCACCATCAGCAACCCCGATCGCACTGAACAAATTTGTCATGCTGGTCCAACTAGTTCAGCCCTGCTACAACTGATGCAAGGGCTTCTTGGGAGTCTTCTTTCCACTGCACCCGCTCAGTAGCTTCCTAGTGGAACAGTCACCCCAGTCCTACTCACTACAAGAAAATGTCAAAATAGTGAAGAAAATTAGTGATAAAAATTTTTGTCACTAAATTGTGACGGTTTAGTAACAAAATATTGACAAAAATTAAAATTAGTGATGGATTAATTTTTTCTTCACTAAATTAGTAACAGACTGTCCCATCCGTCACTAATTTAGTGACGGATTGCCCTTCCGTCACTAATCCATCACAAATTAGTGACAAAAGAGTAATCTGTCACTAATTAGTGACGAATTAGTGACGAATTTTTCTTTCGTCACTAATCTGTCACAAATTTAGTGACGTATGGGGCAATCCATCACTAATTTTATGACGGATGAAGCACTCTATCACTAACTTAGTGACGTTTAGTGACGGATTGCCCTTTCGTCACTAATCCGTCATAAATTAGTGATGAAAAAGCAATCATCACTAATTAGTGATGGATTGTTTCCATCACTAATCCATCACAAATTAGTGATGGATGGGAAATCCGTCACTAAATTAGTGACGGATTGCCTTCCGTCACTAATCCGTCATAAATTAGTGATGGATGGGGCAATTCGTCACTAATTTTGTGACGAATGGTGCAATCCGTCACTAATTTAGTGACGGATTGTCCTTTCATCACTAATCCGTCACAAATTAGTGATGGATTATCTTTCATCACTAATCCGTCACAAATTAGTGATGGATGGCTAAATTAGTGATGGATTTTCTTTCGTCACTAATCCATCACCATCACTAATCCATCACAAATTAGAAATGGATGGAAAATCCGTCACTAATTAGTGACGGATCATACGTCACTAATTTGTGACGGATTAGTGATGGAAGGCAATCCGTCACTAATTTAGTAACGAATTACCCTTTCGTCACTAATCCATCACAAATTAGTGATGAAAAAGCAGTCGTCACTAATTAGTGACAGATTATTTTCGTCACTAATCCATCACAAATTAGTGATGGATGGGAAATTCGCCACTAAATTAGTGACAGATTGCCTTCCGTCACTAATCCATCATAAAATTTGTGACGGATTGATGGATGGGGCAATCCGTCACTAATTTTGTAACGGATGGTGCAATTTAGTGATGGATTACCCTTTCGTCACTAATCCATCATAAATTAGTGATGGATTATCTTTCGTCACTAATCCGTCATAAATTAGTGATGGATGACTAAATTAGTGATGGATTTTCTTCCATCACTAATCCATGGATGGAAATCCATCACTAAATTAGTGACGGATTGCCTTCCGTCACTAATCCATCACAAATTAGTGACGTATGGATCAATCCGTCACTAATTTTATGATGGATGGGCAATTCGTCACTAATTTAGTGACGGATTGCCCTTTCGTCACTAATCCATCACAAATTAGTGACTGATTGCCTTTCGTCACTAATCCATCACAAATTAGTGACGGAAATAATCCGTCACTAAATTAGTGATGAATTAGTGACGAATTATCTATTTAAATTTATACTCTAAACTTTTTTAAAAAAATGTGACAAAAAAAGCCGCGTCCGCATGTGCCAGTTACGTGTGCTGCCTTCCATGCGCGTCCTAGCCATATGTCTGCCTCCCGGCGCATGCCATGCGTATCTGCTTCTCGACCTGCGTGTGTTTGCCATGGCCCGCGTGCATTTGCACCAATCGGCCTGTCTGTGCATGCCCAATGCCGTCTGCATATGCACACGCCTGCACTTGACTGCACATGCATCCCTAATTTAGTGACGGATTGTGCTTCCATCACTAATCCGTCATAAAATTAGTGACGGATTGCTCTTCCGTCACTAATTTGATGAATTAATGATGGAAGAGCAATCCATCACTAATTTAGTGACGAATGGGACAATCCGTCACTAATTTAGTGACGGACAAGGTCATCCATCACTAATTTAGTGACGGATTGTCCTTCCATCACTAATCCATCACAAATTAGTGATGGAAGAGCATTCCGTCACTAATTTAGTGACGGAATCCCCAAATCCATCACTAATTTAGTGACGAATTAGTGATGAATTTTTTATCCATCACTAAATTTATACTTTAATTTTTTTTAAAAAAAATTATGATGAAATTATTATTCCGATCTGCCTAATTCAGTGACGGAATCATTATTCGGCCTATGCGCGCCTGCCATGGCCCACACGTTTTGCACCAATCAACATGTCTCTTCGGCTGCACAACCTCATCTGTGTCCGGCGCCCCTTGCACAGTGTTTGGGCGTGCCTAGCACCCTGCGCCGATCAGTGGCGCGCGCCTGCACGCATTCCTAATTGAATAATGGATTGCTCTTCCGTCACTAAATTTATACTTTAATTTTTTAAAAAAATTATGATAAAAAAATTAATTAGTCATTAATTTAGTGATGAAGTACCCCATCCATCATTAAATGAATTAATTTTTTATTAATTTTTTAAAAAATAATTAAAATATAAATTTAATGATTAACATGATAAAATTTTTTTTGTTCTTAGTTTAGTGATGGAATTATAATTTCATCGCTAACATCCCCCTCTTATCAACATTTTTTTTTACCAATTGGCGCTCGCGCTTCTCTCTAGGGTTGCGGCTGGAGAAGGAGGTGGAGGAAGGGGCTGGATTTCCAATCGGCGCCTGTCCACATCCATGGCCGCTCGAGCCAATCGCTTTCGTCAAAGTATTTTTCCTTCCCTTATCCTCTCTCTTATTCCTTTAATCTCTCTTTTGGTGGCTCAATCTTCTCTTCTCATCAGAGATTTTTTAATTTTTTTCATGTTTATATGGATTTCTGTTTGATTTAGGGTTGGTAGGTTTGTATTATTCTCGAGCTTCTTCGTTTATTTCGCTTGATTCAGGATTTCTAGGTTTTTGCTTGATTCAGGGTTCGTAGGTTTAGGTTGCCCATGATCTAATGCTGATTTCATTATTTTCCTTGTTTAATTCGTCCGATTTCTCACTTGATTTTGGGTTTTTGTTTCCTAATTTTTTGAAACTTTCTACACTAATAAAGCAAGAAAAATTCTTAGTCGTCCTAGAATTGTTATGGAAATCCAAACCTGAGGCTTAAGTGAGGCAGTTGCATCGATCTCAAAATCTTGCCTCCCAATCTAGCAGTCTGGAAGGGAAACTAAACCAATCCTGCCTCTCAATCTACCAGTCTGGAAGGAAAACAGAACCAATGTTGCGTTCTTTAATTTTAATGTCCAAGTTGAGGCATGTTATCTGTAAGTTGAACTAGTAATATGTGATCAGGAGTAGTTGAGATAAATTGAGGGCATGTCGTGATGCTTAAGACTACCAGCATAAAGAGGAGGTAAGTGGTATCTGATTAATTGCTGAAAGCAGCCTAAATGGATTGCATTCTTGAATATGATGATGATTGCTATGACAGAGGAATGATATTGATAGGTAGGGAAAAAGAAAAATGTCCACAAACTTAGTCCTGTTTGTTTTAGGAGTTTCATGGCTCGCAAAATTCCTTATGTCATTTAGTTTTTGAACCCTAGCATCAGCAATAGTGACTACCAAATGTTTAGCGTTCCCAACTGGTTCGTGGTCAGCTTCTTGTCCTTGTAACTGTCTAATTATCTATCTATTTGTCCGAAAAGGCTCTGCTCTGAGTGACCACCCAGTACTACGATACGGTTTGAATTGGGGCATAAATGTGTTCTGGCTCACCAATGAGCCTTTCTTCAGTTATAAGGGAGGACTTCTGCCACAGTTGATCTGGGGAGCTTTGAATTGATTGTAGACCAAGAAGGCTGATTGCTTCTGTCACGCCCCAGACCCAAAAATTTTGAGCTAGGGTGATAACCCGCCGCATGCTGGGCACGCAAGGCGTCCCGAAACATGACACAGAATTCAAGAAAAGCAACAACCTATATATCATTCAAGTCCATGACTTTAATACAATCCATAACTAAAGATTTGGGCTACAAGCCCTACACATAAGCATTACTGGGGTTACATCAACATATAAATCCACTTTATTTTAAATAGAAACTCCAACGAACCTATGGTTCCTTACACACCACAATAATATAGTCTGGGCATCAAGCCCTACACATAAATACACTGGTATAGCAATAAAACAAAAATCTATATTTTATTTGAGTTGAGGTCCATCACTCCAACATGTTATTCTCAAATCTCATGGTCCTGTAGCAAAAACATTATAATATTTTTATGAGATTACACTTAGTAAGTAAACCATGTTATGCAGTCCAATCATAGCATAATAATCAATAAACACATAGATGATTTGCATGCTTAAACATTGTTCAATTACTCAAACATGCCATGTAAGTATACACATCATTGTTATATTATATCATATGTGTCCCACGGCCCTGCAATGCCCCATAACAAAGGAGAGCCGCGACGACACATATAAATATAATTCAATCATTTGCACTCATCATTGTTGTATTATATCATAGCAAATTATTAGTGCATATAAACAATTCATTGTCATATTATATTATATGTATCCCACGGCCCTGCAATGCCTCATCTGAGCACATTCTCTAGATGTGTGGCCTCTACATGCCCTAACAAAGGAGAACCGCGGCGGCACATATCAATATAATTCAATCATTTGCATTAACAATCACTCCATTATACAATGTAAGTATTATATCATGCGTGTCCCACGGCCCTGCAATGCCTCATCTGAGCACATCCTCTAGATGTGTATGGCCATAGCAAAGGAGAACCGTGGCAGCACTTATGAATATAATACCAATCATTTGCATCCATAGCCGCTCAATTATACTATATAAGTAAACCCACTGTTTATACTCTCAATGGTAACTGTAAATGTGACCCACGGCCCTGCAATATCTCAATAGTGTACCAACAAGTATCCCCCCTACTGAAAGGGTCGAAATACCATAGTGTACCAACAAGTATCCCCCCTACTGAAAGGGTCGAAATACCATAGTGTACCAACAAGTATCCCCCCTACTGAAAGGGTCGAAATACCATAGTGTACAAACAAGTATCCCCCCTACTGAAAGGGTTGAAATACCATAGTGTACCAACAAGTATCCCCCCTACTGAAAGGGTCGAAATACTATAGTGTACCAACAAGTATCCCCCCTACTGAAAGGGTTGAAATACTAGGGTCACGTAACATGATAAAGGAGAACCGCAGCGACACATAACAGTACCTCACATCACATCATACATCAATACATCAATCATGTAGCAAAATAGTGGATTATACTTACTGAACAATTGCATGTAATATATCACATCAATATCATACTAACTGCATTTCTCAAGCATAGCATCCCACACAAAATCATAGCACATAAACAGCCATGTATTCATCTACTTACAATTTAGCCAATAACAATTCTTCATATCACAATTCACAATTTAACTACGCATATCCTGAAATAAATTATTTAATAAAATGATAACTGGCTTACTTACCTTCGCACGCAATCCAACAGATATATCAGCTAATCAGATGTCGGGATACCTACAGGATCATTTTACACAATTAATTGATTAAAATCTGGATAATGAAATGATTCCTAAGACTCTACCCTGACCAATCCACGGGCCCAAAAACTCTGTCTAAAATGGCCCCATAAAATGGCCCAATAGGCCCAGACCGGCCGGCCCAGCCGGCCCAGCAACAATTACATCCCACGATCCCCTGTTTCTTCCGAAACAGGGGATTGAAAAGATGCCGACGGCCAGGGCCGCCGCCGGCCGAATCCACGGCGGTCCGGCTACCGGAGGCCGGGCCAGAGCCGGCCGCCGCCGCGGCCGGCCACTCTCCCTCTATCTTTCTCTCTAATCATCCTCTCACTCTCCGATTTCATTCGCTCGGGCTGTCACCATGCCGGCGACTTCTCCGGCAAAATTGGGGGCGGTCCGGCCACCATTGGTCGGACCGGCGCCGGCTGTCGCCGTGACTTGCCTCCCCCCTTAAATCCATCCTCATCAATTTCATTCAATTTATCTCTAATTTCTTCATTTTCTCTCTAATCGTCCGCACGGCTTCAACTCCGCCGGCGGCACGGTCGGCCACCATGGCCGGCCGGACCTCCACCGGACGCACGACCGGCGCCGGTGGAGGCGCCAGCCCGAAGCTCAGGCCCGGCGAGGCGGCGAGCACGCCGCCGGGCCTGAACCAACCGACGGAAGCCGGTTTGGCTTCTGTCACCGCATGAGAGAGAGGCCGATTGGCCCTCTCTCTCCTCTTTCTCCGCCACTACTCCGCTGGACGCTGCCCATGGTGCCGATGGAGTCACCGGCCGGAGCTCGGGCCCGGCGAGGCGGCGGGCAAGCTGCCGGGCCCGAACCGACGCATGGCCAGTTAGCTTCCTCACAGCACTCTCTGTTACACTCTCTCACGATCTCTCTGTGATTCTTTCTCTCTCTCTCTTCCTCTCTCCTGATCTCTCTCTCTTCCTCTTTCTCCCATGGCAACTCTCTCTCTCTATCTAGCACTAAGAGGATGGGTAGAGAATTACCTGGAGGGGACGCGGACTCTGAGCACCATGAGGGAGGGCACCCCCTGCCTTTTTAATGTCGCAGCGAGACGCTTCGGTTATGAGATCTGGAGAACCAAAGCGCATCGCTGCGAGCGAAGCGTTGCTCAACACATTAAATCAACCCAGACCTGGTTCACATGAACCGGGTTAGAATTAACTCAAACCTGGCTCGCATGAACCGGGTTAGAATTAACCTAAACCTGGTTCGTAGGAACCGGGTACTACATCCTCCCCTCCTTATAAGAATTTCGTCCTCGAAATTGATATACATCCAATAGAATATAGAATCCAAATTTTCCCTCTCATAATCAATTAAATTTCATTAAAAGTCACGGTCATCGATACATCATTGATCTGTCATAAGATACAAATAATTATGGATTTTTCTTTCCCATTTCCTCCTTAGGCTCCCAATAGTCTCTCTCTCAGAATGATTATTCTACTGATCTTTGACATAAGGAATACTACACTATTTCAGAACTTGATTCTTACGGTCCATAATGTGCACAAGATGATCTTCATAGGTCAATTCTTTCTTAAGCTAAATTGGTTCAAGTTATAACACATAACGGGGTTTGAAATATACTTCCTCTGTCATAAAGATATGAAACACATTAAACACTACAAAGAGTAATGAAAGCAGTGCTAAGCTATAAGACACTCCTTTATCTTGATCAAAGTTTCAAATGACCCAATGTTTTGTGGCTCAAGTCACCTCTAACACAGACCTCATAACATTGGTTAGCAAAACTTCCAAATGATCTTTAACCTGAAATTTCAAATCTTTCTTTTTATCATTAACATAACTTTTCTATTAACTTTGAGCTACAAAAACTGCTTTAATTAATGATACTTTTCATAGCTGCTAAACAAGCTCAGTCCAAATTGTCGCTCTCACTTCATCTCAATATGAAGGAAATCTATACCTTATATCGTAGACAATTGAAATGAATCCATTTGAATATTGGCTTGGTAATCAATAAATAAGCAATTTCATTAAGGGTAAGAACAATACCAAGCACCTCTTAAATCCATTACACAGGCTCACAGTATAACATCTAAAATCTTATTGGTTTCTGCAGTTGTCTATTACTTGAGGGTGGAAGGTTGGACTGAGATTCAGCTTAACCCACTAAGCTCTATGATTACATCATCGAATTAGGAGAGTGAGACAAATGAATACCAATTCAATTTACTCATTTACTACTAAACCAGAAACAAATATTAACATCTTATCCCACTAAAATTTCATCCTTGAAATTAAATATTCATGAATTTTTTGTATCATTATAGATGCTCACTAGCAAACTTTTATTTCATTCCTAAGTACCCAAATGAGGTATCCAACTTCAACAATTAATTTTGATCTTTCTACAAAATTAAATTAAATTCCTTAAGAAATATTTCTTTCATGCCATCTTAACTTCTCACAACACAAACATCATAAATACCATAGAGTCCACCACATGTATAATGTCTTCCATACTTAAGGTTAGCAACATAACAGGTACTCTCAATTCCTTGATAAGACAGTTCAAAATTCTTGTGGATTAGATATAAGATAATTTTCTTTCAATACACTCTCAACTCTTGAATAGTTGAATGTACCATTAATCATTACGACACTTATATCAATCATCATAATATACTTGGTTTCACTCTTGAATACTTCAATCTAACATCAATGAACATTATGCCAATCATTTAAGATATCTTTCATAATTATCGTAATTAAAATTCATTTTCTTTGAATAATAGTGTCATCACTAATCATCAGTATAATTAATTTATCTCCCTCCTTTTTCTTAAAAATAGATATGCCACTCATGGCTGATTGATAATTTATCCATTCAGACTCAAATTCAGAAAGTACTTAATTGTGATAATCAAAAATATGTAATTAACTATTTCCATTCCCAAAATATCATCAATATTAATCATCCCTATAACCAGCAGATGAGTTCATAATCTTACAATATCAATAATGTAAGTTCTACAATTAAAATTCATTATATTCATCCACATTCAAATTCAGATTTAATACCTCAAGATCCATATATCAACTCAATTGCAATATGGACATAATGGTGTTTAGTTATATTAGTCATCAATTGCAATTTTTCCACTACTATGTTTATTCCATATATTCATCTATCTTTTATTGCATATCCAATTAAAATTTCATCTCTCATATTATTTAAAGGTCTGAAACTGCTACGAATCATTTCCAACAAGTTTAATGGAGCTAAAACTTCTAGAAGCCCCTTGGCCTCCCCATTGGTCAAGGTCACCAGCTTGGGAGTCTCACAATATCATTGACTTGCGATGGTTCATTCTTAATCCCTATCAAATTTGTAATTCAATAAATATCTTGATAAACTTTAAATTTCAAGCTTCCAAAGCATAATTCATGAAATTCCTTGAAAGTCATAATTGTCTCAATATCATCCTAGTAATTTCCTAGAGTGTCAAGTTTCCCTAGGTATAATGTCATCAAAATATGTTCTCTACGTGTTATCATGTCAATATATCTGTGTCCCTAAGGTCATAACTATTATCATGTCAATATGTCCGTGTCCCTAGGTCATAACTATTATCATGTCAATATGTCTGTGTTCCTAAGGTCATAACCTAGTGCTCTGATACCATAAAAGCTGTCACGCCCCAGACCCAAAAATTTTGAGCTAGGGTGACAACCCGCCGCGTGCCGGGCACGCAAGGCGTCCCGAAACATGACACTGAATTCAAGAAAAGCAACAACCTATATATCATTCAAGTCCATGACTTTAATACAATCCATAACTAAAGATTTGGGCTACAAGCCCTACACATAAGCATTACTGGGGTTACATCAACATATGAATCCACTTTATTTTAAATAGAAGCTCCAACGAACCTATGGTTCCTTACACACCACAATAATATAGTCTGGGCATCAAGCCCTACACATAAATACACTGGTATAGCAATAAAACAAAATCTATATTTTATTTGAGTTGAGGTCCATCACTCCAACATGTTATTCTCAAATCTCATGGTCCTGTAGCAAAAACATTATAATATTTTTATGAGATTACACTCAGTAAGTAAACCATGTTATGCAGTCCAATCATAGCATAGCAATCAATAAGCATATAGATGATTGCATGCATAAACATTTTCAATTACTCAAACATGCATGTAAGTAACCCATCATTGTTATATATATCATATGTGTCCCACGGCCCTGCAATGCCCCATAACAAAGGAGAGCCGCGGCGGCACATATAAATATAATTCAATCATTTGCACTCATCATTGTTGTATTATATCATAGCAAATTATCAGTGCATATAAACATTCATTGTCATATTATATCATATGTGTCCCACGGCCCTGCAATGCCCATCTGAGCACATAGACACAAGGAGAACCGCGGCGGCACATATCAATATAATTCATCTTTTGCATTCACAATCACTCCATTATGCAATGTAAGTATTATATCATGCGTGTCCCACGGCCCTGCAATGCCTCATCTGAGCACATCCTCTAGATGTGTATGGCCATAGCAAAGGAGAACCGTGGCAGCACTTATGAATATAATACCAATCATTTGCATCCATAACCGCTCAATTATACTATATAAGTAAACCCACTGTTTATACTCTCAATGGTAACTGTAAATGTGACCCACGGCCCTGCAATATCTCAATAGTGTACCAACAAGTATCCCTCCTACTGAAAGGGTCGAAATACCATAGTGTACCAACAAGTATCCCCTACTGAAAGCAAAATACCTAGTGTACCAACAAGTATCCCCCCTACTGAAAGGGTCGAAATACCATAGTGTACCAACAAGTATCCCCCCTACTGAAAGGGTCGAAATACCATAGTGTACCAACAAGTATCCCCCCTACTGAAAGGGCGAAATAATAGTGTACCACATCCCCCCTAGAAAGGGTCGAAATACTAGGGTCACGTAACATGATAAAGGAGAACCGCGGCGACACATAACAGTACCTCACATCACATCAATACATCAATACATCAATCATGTAGCAAAACAGTGGATTATACTTACTGAACAATTGCATGTAATATATCACATCAATATCATACTAACTGCATTTCTCATGCATAGCATCCCCACACGAAATCATAGCACATAAACAGCCACGTATTCATCTACTTACAATTTAGCCAATAACAATTCTTCATATCACAATTCACAATTTAACTACGCATATCCTGAAACAAATTATTTAATAAACTGATAACTGGCTTACTTACCTTCGCACGCAATCCAACAGATATATCAGCTAATCAGATGTCGGGATACCTACAGGATCATTTATACAATTAATTGATTAAAATCTGGATAATGAAATGATTCCTAAGACTCTACCCGACCAATCCACGGGCCCAAAAACTCTGTCTAAAATGGCCCCATAAAATGGCCCAATAGGCCCAGACCGGCCGGCCCAGCCGGCCTAGCACAATTACATCCCACGATCCCCTGTTTCTTCCGAAACAGGGGATTAAAAGACGCCGGCGGCCAGGGCCACCGCCGGCCGAATCCACGGCGGTCCGGCTACCGGAGGCCGGGCCAGAGCTGGCCGCCGTCGCGGCCGGCCACTCTCCCTCTATCTTTCTCTCTAAATCATCTTCTCACTCTCCGATTTCATTCGCTCGGGCTGTCACCATGCCGGCGACTTCTCCGACGAAATTGGGGGCGGTCCGGCCACCATTGGCCGGACCGGCGCCGGCTGTCGCCGTGACTTGCCTCCCCCCTTAAATTCATCCTCATCAATTTCATTCAATTCATCTCTAATTTCTTCATTTTCTCTAATCGTCCGCACGGCTTCAACTCCGCCGGCGGCACGGTCGGCCACCATGGCCGGCCGGACCTCCACCGGACGCACGACCGGTGCCGATGGAGGCGCCAGCCTGAAGCTCAGGCCCGGCGAGGCGGCGAGCACGCCGCCGGGCCTGAACCAGCCGACGGAAGCCAAACCGGCTTCCGTCACCGCATGAGAGAGAGGCCGATTGGCCCTCTCTCTCTCCTCTTTCTCCACCACTACTCCGCCGGACGCTGCCCATGGTGCCGGCGGAGTCACCGGCCGGAGCTTGGGCCCGGCTAGGCGGCGGGCACGCCGCCGGGCCCGAACCGACGCACGGCCAGTTAGCTTCCTCACAGCACTCTCTGTTACACTCTCTCACGATCTCTCTGCGATTCTTTCTCTCTCTTTTCTCCTCTCTCCTGATACTCTCTCTCTTCCTCTTTCTCCCATGGCAACTCTCTCTCTCTAGCACTAAGAGGATGGGCAGAGAATTACCTGGAGGGGACGCGGACTCTGAGCACCAGGAGGGAGGGCACCCCCTGCCTTTTTAATGTCGCAGCGAGACGCTTCGGTTATGAGATCTGGAGAACCAAAGCGTCATCGCTGCGAGCGAAGCGTTGCTCAACACATTAAATCAACCCAGACCTGGTTCACATGAACCGGGTTAGAATTAACTCAAACCTGGCTCGCATGAACCGGATTAGAATTAACCTAAACCTGGTTCGTAGGAACCGGGTACTACAGCTTCTCTCCACGCCCACTCTATGGTTGTTTTGATTCATCTGGCTGCCCCTCATGTTTAACAGCAAACTATCCATGCCTTGACCAAAAACATTTTGAGCATAGCATGATCCAAGAAAGATGCCACCACTGAAGTAAAATTTAATTTTGAAACTTCAAAAATATTGGACAGTAATGAATTAAGAAAGAGTAGGGATTTTATGTATTTTATAATAATCTTAGGGCAGAAAGGTTCTATTTCACATTACAATAAAAAATGCAAGTGTTTATATAGCTTTTAAAAGGAATACTCCAGACTTAGGAAAGCAGATCAGTTAGTTTCTCTAATAATCAAACGCTTATGGAATCTAACAAGATTAGAGCAGTGTGAACAGAAACTTCAGGGTCCATGTTGTTAATTGTTTAATTGTTTAATTGTTTAATTGGTGCACCTCCATGTTGTTAGCTATTGATTGGACTCGGATGGTCTTGCCAATTTATTCATTTTGAGATAACTTTTATCCTTACACTAGCTCAGCATTCATATTATTATGATACAGTGATATCCACTTTGTATTCTTCTAGTTCCCAATATTCTGACCACTAAATATAGTCAACCTTGATGACTGTACCATTATCATGGAACTCTTTTTAAGCTCATTTTATTGCCTGCTCATACTTAAAGAGGATGACATAAAACTTGCATGAGTTTCTCATTAATAATAGTTCTAACATAACATAAAACTTTTTTTAAATATGAAGTGAATCTTTAGTGTACTTTATTTTTGATTTTTTTTTTCAATATTTTAGGCAGTTTTCAATATAACAATGGGGTGTCTGATGCTGGGGCGCTCCTTGTCAGCCATTTTTGATCAAAATACTCTTGCTGCTCTAGTCATTTCTTCACCCTCTCTCCATCATTAAGCTTTTTCAATATGTCAGGGTTGTGATGCTCAGTCAAGGCTTTCATCAAAGTTTCAATAGCAGATTCACAGTCTTTTGAGCACCTAGCAAGCTTCACCAAAGTAGTTGCCTTCCTGCTCAATGCCCTTGCAACCAACTTGACGTCAGTATGAAGTTCTCTGCCTCTCTCAACAGCTTTTTCAGTCCTTTATACAGTCTTCATACTGAATACAATATTTGTTAAAAGTATGCTGGAACAGAAAGCGATGTCCGCAAAGCTCATTTTATCAAAATAATGTTAATTTTAGATCAGAAAATCAGGAGAGTTGAATTGAGTTTGAAGGGAAAATCAAATTTTGCTGGAATGAACATGATTTACTAAAGCAACATGCTCTGAGAAAGCACCAAGCAAAGCATTCAGGGTATCAACTCTAATCAGTAATTAGAAAGGAACAGCATATTTTCATTCTAAAGTACTGGTCATGGCTTGTTAGACCAGGTTTAGAAAGCACAAATCTAGCATTTGCATAATATCTATAATAGAAAAAAAACGGAGGGCTAAATCTAGAAAAAGGAAAAACCAAGAAAAAGGGCAACTGACAGCATGATCACTTGATACATATCAGACAGTCATGCTAACTGGTGAACATAAATTAAAAATTCTGACACCGGTATCTATGAATTCCAATGACGTTGATGTTGCATGCCCATCTTTATGAGATTCATTTTACATATTCATAGAAAATATCCACAGATGTATGTTTCATACCCTTAATGGGTAGGTACATGTCCCACTTTCATTTTGATTTATATTATACCAAATTTTGCAAATGCAATGCACACGGTCTATTTCATAATAAGGAGTAGCTGATAAATGGCTTTGATCCTGTCACTAAAGATAATTAAGTTTAATAAGTACAATCCCTATTTCAGAAAATACTTTTTGTATTCGTTTTATTTGAGTTTAATAAGTACAATTACCTGTTTCTAACAGAAATTGTTGGTGATGAGGTGTTTTTTCCCCTTCTCCACTTTCAAGTTTTTGGTTATGTTTTAAGAATTACAGTTTTCCATATATCTATCCTTGGAATCGCTTCTTTAAATTTTGTCAGCTAATACTGAAACAGATGTATATTCTTCTCTTATGTTCATGTAGGTATCGGTTCCTCTTGTTATTCATGGTCTACCTTAATATGTGAGACAATCATGAAGGGGTTATATGTTATGCTCTTGTATATTAAGTGAATGATGGTGTTCAAACAGATAAGCATGCATGGAAGGCCTACAACTCTAGGTTCTGGATTGATGTGATCTGCATTTTTAAGTCAACATAGCTGATATTCTAGTTTGGATTATTGCTCAGAGGTAAGTTAGTCAATTGTAATAATTTCTTTAAATTATTATTAAAATTATTTCATTTTTAAAATATTAAAAATATTTATGTATAATATTATTTGAAAAATAGAAAATAAAATTTGTGGTACCTTATATATGCAAATGATTATTTGATGTTATTATTTTGAAACTTTTAAATATTTGGGACCCTGCAAATGCAAATGATTATTTGATATGATTTTGATACTCTTGCAAATAGTTATTATTTTATACATACAATTGATCGTTGATATGATTATTGGAAATTGCTAATTTTTGGAAAACTATACATGGTTTTGTTCATATATCAGGACCATAAATCATGAGTTTAGATAGGCAGTGGATGTATGCAAGATTAAAAAATGGATGGATAAGACCTAAATTTCTATTTGGGATTAAGCAGTTTGTGGATTTTGCAAAAATGCATCCGGAATGTATGGATGGTGAAAAGATTAAATGTCCTTGCAATCATCGAAAATGTTGGAATAGGAATTATCTAGATGAAGATACAGTTAAGGTACATCTTGGAACTAATGGATTTGTGGCAGATTATTATTGTTGGTATCATCATGGGGAAACTTATGTGCGTCAATCAATGGAACAAAATACTTGTCAAGCTGATTCTTTTGTACAATGTGAAGAAAGCAAGACTATCAATGCAATGCAGTCTATGGTGTATGATGTTGGTGGTCCTTCTTTTAATCCTATGGAAATGGAAGAGACCCCAAATCCTACAACACAACATCTTTTGATATGCTCAAAGCAGCACAACAAGAGGTGTGGAAAGAAAACCCTTATGACCATTCTCAGTTATCTGCAGTGGCTAGAATGTTGAATATTAAGGCTGAATACCATATCTCTGAAAGGTGTTATGATGAAATTTGTAAGTTGATGTCAGAATTACTTCCAACCGATAATTTAATGACTGATAGCTTCTACAGCACAAAGAAGTTAGTTCGAGGTTTGGGTTTGCCAGTGCAAAAGATTGATTGTTGTGAGCAAAATTGTATGATATATTGGGGCAAAGATAGTCACTTGACTTGTTGCAAAATTTGTTCTTGTCCTCGTTTTAAGGGACAAAGCCGTAGATCTTCCAAACATAAAAGACATGTTTCATATAAGAAGATGTACTACTTCCCTATAGCTCCTCATCTACAGATTGGAAAGATAAAGCTAATAAAGCTAAACAAAGTCATCTAACTGAGACAGGCAGTCCACATACCAATGTGACAAGCATACATGTGGATCTCGATCTATGGTGGAGCATTCTTTAAAAATGATAAAGTATCAATGTATTTATCTTAATGGTTTAAATTGTACTTGTTTTCATTTTGTAATCATCTAAACATGTAATTACTAACTTATTATTGTTGTAGACTGAAGAGTTAAAACGTCGACCCAATAGTTGGGAGCTATTTAAAAAGTGCACACCAGAAAAGATGGAACCTTTGTAGATGTGAGATCGAAAAAGTTAATGTATGTTAATCTTTTATTTCTATTAATTTTTATTGTATTTGTAATTTTTAAATCGCAAAGTCTTAATCTAACTTAAATAATTAATTTTATTATAGGATCGCATGGAGGAGTTGGTGTCATCTGCATCTCAGTCTTTAGATGAGGGTTCAGAACCTCTACCAATTGACATTGATGCTATTTACATCGAGGCTGCAGGTGGAGAGAAGAAGAGGTGTATATATGGTCTTGGCTCATGGGCAGCTTCATTTCAGAGCAACAGAGCCTTATGTTCATCACATGTTGCAGTTCAAGTTAAGGAGCTTGCAGAGAAGCAACAGGAGCTCGAAGAGAAGCAAGTAGAGATGGATAGGAAGATCGCTGAATTGAATGTGCAAACAGAGCGTCTACATCAGATGGAGGAGCAAATGAGGCGCTTCATGGAGCATATGGAGTTTGCGCAAGAGTTCCATGGATCAAGATCTTCTACATCTTAAACTTGGTAAGATTTTTGTCTGATGTATAAAACAATAGTGTTGGTGATCTGGTAAATCTTTCTGTCTTTGAATTATTTTTGATTTCTTACTATTGATAATATAGCACAAATATATTTTTTACATTTTTGTTGTTTGATTGCAGATGGTCTTTCATTTTTGCTAGAATGGAAGATGGATTGTACAGGGCAGATACTATTTTTTTGTTGTTCGGTTTACTTGCAGGGCTTTTCCAGTTGTTTTATATTTCTTCATGTTGGTGTTTTGAAGATTTCTAAGTCAATTCTTTGTCCAATCCAGTTGGTGATTTGGTTTTTATAGTTTCCAGAAGCAAAAAAAGAAAAAAAAAACTATGTTATGTTGAAGCTTATTTTGCTTGCATGAAAAAGTCAGGCGCCTTATCTCTTGTGGGTGCATCTACGAGTTCCAGTCATTTATGATGAGTAAACTTTCAATATCATAGTGCTAGCCCCTGTTGAGGTGATAAATATAGTATACCTTTATCATATTGCTGCTGGCCTAACTTTATATTTATTTTACTTCAGGCAAGGGGTTTGAAGAGGCTTAATGCCCCCAAGCATTGGATGCTGGCAAGCTTGGGGGTGCCTTTGCAAGTCAACATGCATCATCTTTTATTCTAATTCTAATTTTTATTCCCATTTTTCTAGCTGGAATTGGATGTTGAAATTGAATTATAAGTTGTTTTAATTTTTGGCTTCCTCTTCCTACACTAACATTATGATGCACCAGAATTTTCAGTCCTCAAGTAGACTTTTCACAACATGAAAGATCAAGTAGGTTAATTCCTCAAGTAGGCAAGGCAGCAACACTATTTCCATTCTAAGCGTATCTGTTGGACTCCCAGTAAGTTAATTCTAACAATCAGTCGTCATGTTAGTGCAAAAGAATTGCTTCTAAATAAGAACTGTGGCTTTGATAGATTCATGAGGACGCAAGTAATTAAGAACTGCACCAGGCATAGGTTGATTTTTCCTCCATCCACATATTCTTTGGTTTAAAAAAAAGGGTTAATAAATAACATTGGAAATGTATTGGAAGACTCTTTTAAGTCACAAAATTTTCCAATTATCTTCAATTAATATCATCAGTTTCATTTATTATCATATGTGCTACAAGTGCTTTGTTAGTGATGTTTTGCACATTGAACCAATAATAGTTTCGTTTTTCAACCAATTGACTTTTAGTATTATTAACTTGACAGAGAATACTTTCATCAATGGTGGTTGCATGGTTGGCAAGGACTCGAGAAGGTGGTTGTTTGAGTTTCTGCGGGCTTTAATTATCAGGCGTACAGTTGGTGATTATGTTGCTGTAAATTAACGGTAAGATAAGAAAGTTTAGCTGGTTTATTTTTAAATACAGCCATGAATTTGAAGTCGTCCGCAGTCCTGGGTATGATTCTTGTCAAGAGAAGCGAGGCTGGTTTTGAAGCTGCTTCTCGCTTTTGCTGTTCTTTGGTTTTTTCCCTCATTTCCTGATATATTTAATTTGTTATATCATTTCTAAATTAAAAATGACTTTCTATACAGCATTCAATGTTGAAGCAGTCGTTTTGAGGATTAACAGACATGGGTGTCTGCATATGCTGGTATGAGAAGTGAAGGCGATATCATTTTGAATTTACATAATTTTCATTCCACTCGTTAATTAGATTTTTATTCTGAGTTTGCTGATTAAAGATGCGGGCGTGCAAGTAATGAGGAAAGGACAAGTGACCTTTCCGGTTGATTATTAGAAGACTGATAAAATAGAGAAATGGCCTTTTCTATTAAATCAAGACAAAGAATTGCTTCAATTCTATTTGTTATTATAGTATTGTTCATTACCATCAGTAGATGCCTTCCATATGACTTGTTCTGAGTGCCATCTTCCAGGTTTTTGAAGACCAAGCAATGGGAATAGTCTGCTACATGGATGGAAAGGGAGAAGTAGTCTGCGAGGGGCGTGATGAAGGCCCACGATTTGGTCAGTGGTCATCGAAGGTCACATGGCACCAAAGGTATGGACCAAGCAAGATATAATTTAATCAGTTCCAAACATTGAATTTTTCACTCACTTTGTCTTGGACTGGCACAGAGACCACCAGAGTCCTAACTTCCAACCACTAATGAAGCTTCAAATTGCCAGAGATGATGACTTTTACCGAATTATTTACGAACAGAACTAACATTTGGATGTGAAGGTAAATTTGAGCATCAAATCCATGTTGAGGTATCTCCATCAATGTATCTTCATATTGTAAAGATGGATGATTTAAACACATGCAAGTTTTAAAATGAAAAGCTGCTTTCTTGCTACAAATTTCTGAAAAGATTTCGACATAATAAAAACCAAACTCCTAAAATAAATTCTGTAGATTTGCATTCATTTAAAATAGAAAGCCATTGATAAAGAAAGAGATAGCCTTTAATGTTACTGATGCTTTTTTGGAATACATTTTCAAAGACCCAAACTGCAATTGTGAACTCTAAAAACATCTATTCCCAATCAAGCAGAAGGATAAAGGGCAAGCTCGATTCGTTTGAAATCCATCGAAAAGGAGGTGAGATAGGGACAATATCGATGCTAATTGAGTTCGAATAGCAAAAATTTATGGATCAATAAGCGGACCTCTGTGATCCCAGTGCCATGAGGAGATCTTTTTCCAGAGTTGAAGAAGGGATCGGGTGAACCGCCAGCCAAGCTCTCATGATTCAGGCGAACTGCCAGCACAAGGCCATGTCATCCCTCTACTGGAGCTCTCCTACTGCTTGGTTGATGAAGGCTTCAAGATCACATTTGTCAATACTGAGTACAACCATAATCTTGTTCTTGCCAACTTGTCCAAGGAAAGTGAGATGAAGGGAATAAATTTGGTTGCAGTGCCAGATGAAGGGAATAATTTGATGTCTAATGTATAAAACATTAGTATTATTGATGTATACAGATATATTTATCTTATTTTATGGAATGCATTTTTATTCTTAAATTTAAATTTTTATCTATAAATTTCATTAGAATGCATTAAATATATTGTAATTTCAAAATAATTTTAAATTTATAAGAATAAAAATTTGATGAAATTTTATTAGGTTAATGATAGATTAGTGATGGATTTCTGATAGAAATAATAGTGACGGATTAGTGACGAAAATATAGTGATTAATTAGTGATGGAACAATAACGAACTAATTCATCGCTATTAGTGACGGACTAGTGACAAAAGTTTTAGTGACTAAATTTTCATTAGTAATCCGTCACTAAATTATGATGGAATAGTGATGGAAATATTTATGACGGAATAGTGATGGAATAATGTGTGATGGATAGTTCGTCACTAATCCATCACAATTTAGTGACGGAAAATATGTTCCGTCACAAATTTTTGACGAAATAGTTCATCACTAATCCGTCACAATTTAGTGACGGAAAATATGTTCCGTCACAAATTTTTACGAAATATTTCGTCACAAATCCGTCGCTATTATTTTGTGACGGACCTCTTTCCGTCACTAAATTTAGTGATGGCAAAAATAGTGATGACAAGATTTTCATCACTAATCCGTCGCTAAACCCAATTTGTGACAGAATAGTGATGAAAATTTTTGTCACTATTTTACTGTTTTCTTGTAGTGACTGGTGCTCCCTTTGCCCAATCCATTGGAAGCCATTGGCCTCTCGTGATAGCCTGGCCATAGAGAAGTTGAACCGGCACCGCGAAGGAAAGGAGATAGGAGCCTGCCTAGATCCCGTGCTCGGCACGGCTAAGCAACATTCTCCGAACCTTGGCATGATCAAATAAAAAATTTCTTCATATCTCGGCATGGCTGAGCAACATTCTCCGAAGTAAAAAAATTTTATATACCTTAGCTCGATCAAGCAATATTCTTTGAACCTTAGCATGATCAAATAAAAATTTCTCTGTATCAACACAGGCGAAACAACTTTCTTTGTACCAAAGTCTTAAAGAGTATATTTGATGGTCATCAAGGCCATTTAAATTTTAATCACTACCCAAGGCTACAGCGCTCTCCGTCTTTTCTAATCTAAGATTATTCGTCCATTATAAAGGAAGAACCGGGCCCACTTGTCTATGACTTCACGTGAGCTTGGAGGATTTATTTTTGCTTGTAGATGGCTGTGTTTAATTAGGGGTGGAGCAAATATGCCGCACAGCAGATGGGGATGGACGACATGAGGAGGATCATCAGAGAACCACTATGATTTCAATCTGCTGCCTTGATGTGCTTGCCATGGAAGCAAAACTACATTTTCAAAGAACTCCTTGAGAGAACCTGGATTGATGCCAACGACGTTTGCATCCATGAATGCCAATGCGTGAAGCACCTTTTCTTATTCATACTACCACCAAGAAGGAATTAGAATAAGAATATATTTATGTAAGAAGGAATTAGAATAAGATATCATTATATGGCTCCTGCCACCTTCTCCTTCCCTAAGCTTCAGAAAGAGAATTGCTTGTGAAAGAGAAGAAACAAGGGGACGCGCAGAGTGTTAGCGTGGGAAGCAATTTCGAACGAAAAGAGCCTCTCAAAGAGAGAATGTAGAGAAAGTTCCTTCGTTATGGGCTACTTTTAAAATTATAAAAACTACCAACTATATTATCTAATAAATTAAAGATGCATCTAAGTTCAATAAATATGAATCATATATCAATAATTTAATCCAATCAATTTTATAATAGAAAAAAAATTAATTATTTGTAATTATTGATGGCTTGCATATTGCAAAATTTTTATCAAAAGATAAACAAAAGCTGAGTAATCTCCATCCAACTCCTATGGCGAGCGATGTATTTGAGCTGCATTCCTAGACATTTGAGCTGCTGCTCTGGTGCTTCCAAAGTTAAAAAAATAAAAAGAGTTGCTCTACTGCTCCTCTCCGCCCATCAGGCAACTGTATAGTGGGGCTAATCTCCAGTTTCCACGTGGGTCCCGCCGCCACTCCTAACTACACGGTCCCGGCCTCCTTCGTTGTAGAGTCGCTACGCACTGCAACGCCCCCGCTCCATTAAAGCTGGATAATAGCATCTGGCCCCAAAAGTGGATGAGATTATTGGACAGGCTGGCGGGACCCACGCAGTACATGGTGGGTCCCTGTGCGAGTCCCCGTATCTTGATAACACGTGACACGGGTGTCAACTCGCGGTACAAGAACTGGGCCCTTAAGAATTTACCTAATAATACTTTGAAGCCGTTTACGTGATGCGTAGTCAACCGTCTTACCTAGCTCCAGCTCAGCAGGACGAGGACGAGGACGAGGACGAGCTTGCGAGAACTGAAACCGCCGATTCCTCTCTGCCAACCAAATCGCCATATCCTCCCATCATCTTCATCGCAACGGTCCCTTGTCATTATTTCCCATCAATTCAAGGAATCGTTCCCGCAGATACGTCTTTCCAAAATAAACCTCTATCATCTTCGAGATCGATCTCTTGAAAGCTGTAATTTCGGATCTGATTCGAGATCCCGTAATCGTTGAGGTATCGCTTTCCATCGGCCTTGCTTCCATTTTAAGCGTTATAATCTACCGGATTTTAGGTTTAGATTGTTGCGTCTGTAGGCGGGGGTAGCCGGCTCACCTGCTCTATGTTATTTAAAGGTCCTAGATCTATATAGGGTTCTTCACCCGTTTAATTTGCCGAAATACGAATTTAATTTCGTTGGGACGAGAAGGCAAGCGAATTTTTTTCTAAATTTCTTGGTTAGAATTTCTGTTTTTGTTCTTGACGATACGCTTGTTTTTTTCTTTTTGGTTTGGGGGTCGGGGATTCAGATTCTGTTTATGTCTGGATGGAAAAATCTGACACGTTCATATTGGGTTTTAGTTATTTATGTTTATAAAATTAGTTTGCTTAGTGAAATCTGATGAGATTAGGGTTTGCGAACGAGTACCGCAGACCAGTTGTTTGAGCGGAGATCGGAGCGATGGCGAAGGAGTCTGCCAATGGAGATCAGCACACCATCACACGGCCGCCTCCGACCCCTTCTCCACTGCGATTTTCCAAATTCTTTCAGGTTATTTTACTTTAAGATAAATTGTTTTTTTTCGCAAATTTGTGGTCGCAAGGATTTTAGATTTTTCGTGGAAGAGATTTATGTTCATGTGTCCATTTGAGGCATTGGTTGTCTATTACCTTCTCTAAAGATGAAGTTCAAAATAAAGTTCGTTGGGCTTCATTAGTGATCGTACACTTGATTGGAAGTATTGTTATTGACCACATGCATGTTAACAATTCGCAGGCTAATCTTCGGATCTTGGTTACCGGGGGTGCCGGATTTATTGGCTCCCATTTGGTTGACAAGTTGATGGAAAATGAGAAACACGAGGTATTTTCTTTTCCAGATAGCATCTGTATGCGATGATAAAATCTTTGGTGGTGGTTATTTATTTCGAAAACACAATCTTCTCAAAACCACTTTATTAATCTTCTGCATGAATACAATTCTCCTGGTATGAAATAACATGGCAGTCAAAATACCTAGAATGTATCTGATTCTTCAGCGTACCCTCTCCTCTCTCGCATAATATGATAGTTTCATTCAGTCGATGATGCATAAATATTTAACTAATGATTCTATGACTCAGAGCTCCCTTATTTTCTCACTTTTTTTTTTAACACTGGGCGCTACTTGCATCATCCCACTACATGTTCACGAGAAGTGATAATTTTTGTTTGAAAACTGTGGACTAATGAGCAATGATTTATCTCTAATTGATAACCATAACAGAGAAAAAAGCAGCTACATTAAATTTTGCTGCTAGTAAGGTAATACGTTATTTAATGCATTGTCTATGATTCTTAAAGAAGTTTTTTTTTTCTCCTCCAAATGTGCAATGGTACAGTTTCTTTCCAGCTGATCAATCTGTTCTATCTGAAGCCTTATGTACAAATTCTCGTGTTTTACTTGAAAATTTGCAAATTCTCCTGTTTTACTTGATAATTTGCTTGTGTGCTCTTTTTTGTTTATTGTGTTTAGGTTATCGTTGTAGATAACTATTTTACAGGTTCAAAGGACAACCTCAAAAAATGGATTGGACACCCAAGATTTGAGCTTATCAGACATGGTAATTTCATGTGCCTAAATCTGAAAATATCTATGCTTGCACTGATATCGTTATAAATTTATTATTATTGCTACACTTTCTTAATTCTCCTATGAGATTCTCTTTTTTTAAAAAAAAAAGAAAAGAAAAAAGACTTAACAATGTTCGAAGAATTTCTAGAACTCCATAATTTCAGAACCATTTTGTGACTTCTTAGTACATCCTCTAGTCCAACTTAGTTCATCAATTTAAATAGATTTCGGTGCATCTGTGAACATGTCTAATGTCTGTTACATTTATCTAAATACATTTTGTCATCCTTTTAGATGTCACGGAGCCATTGCTTGTGGAGGTTGATCAGATTTATCATCTTGCTTGCCCTGCTTCTCCAATTTTCTACAAATACAATCCCGTAAAGGTGTGCAGCCTCTGATGTTATTTTTTCCAATTAGTATTTCTGCACCACTATAGTAATGTTTATGCATGATCATGATTCTCTTAGGATAAGTCAAGAATCTATCAATTTAACACGTTTGTAAATCTGTCATATGTTTCATACTGCTACTGTATTACCATCAGACGTAAGCCTATTTTCTGTTGAAAACATCAGCAGCCACTGGGCCAATTTCAGTTTTCATAGAATTATTGAAATCTTAGAATTTTGACTTAATTAGGATTTTTCGCTAAGTATAGGAAACAACTTCCAGTAGTAGAAGCTCGGGAAAGCCAGATAATAGAATGTGATATGTGTGTGTGTGCATGCAAGCCAGATAGTAAAATGCAATATGTGCACGTTCAAGCCCAACTTGTGAGCCCAGTTTTGCTTCATCATCATTAAAAACTCTGATGTTGAATTTTCTGCACATTCTTATTTGCTGATTTTTTTCTCCTGAAGTGCATCATTCATCATCCTTCTGCTCTTAACATCTATCATAGAATCAGAAGCCATCTCATTTGATTCTTTGTTTTTCTTTCGGGGGGGGGGGGGGGGGGGGGTTTGCTTTGCTAAAGCCAACTTCTATATCATTGTTGTGTCTTTGTTTGTGAATCTTATTTCTGATGCACTTCCATTATGCTGCAACCAGTTGCGGACCCCTTTTGTTATGCGCAACCTAACAAAGAATGGATCCTTCTTTTTCAAAGTACACATCCCTTTAGGCTCTCTCTAGGACATTATCTAGTGAGACACAGAAAAAGAAATATATATACAAAAAAAATAGAGCATGTTTTTTAATCAAAGCCTGGAAAATATTTTATGAAAAGAAAAAATCTTCTTCAGTTCTGCCTTCCTATATCTTAGATGTGTATTAGTGAGATTGAAACTTGTTTGTTTATGAGTCATGCTTATTGAATTTGAGAGTGATATCTTGAAATATGATATGTCAATAGACCATAAAGACAAATGTTATCGGCACCTTAAACATGTTGGGGCTTGCAAAGAGAGTTGGAGCAAGGTAAGATCTTTAACTTACTTATGGTGCTTAATTTGATTTCTGTTAGAGTTGACATTTAAATCCTTCATTCACTCTCTTTTGCAGGATCTTACTCACATCAACCTCTGAGGTTTATGGTGATCCACTTGAGCATCCCCAGAAGGAAGAGTATTGGGGCAATGTCAACCCAATTGGTATGTCGAATTCTTCTTGTAAACAATCCAGAATTTGTTATTGTAAATGTTGCTGGTAGTGATCCTTTTTTCTTAACCACTCAGTTTCCCCCTGAGATCTTCTTGTGTTTCATGTCATTCTCAGCTAAACCTGTGGAAACACAGGCATACTGCTATATCTTACAAATATATCATCTTGTAAATTCATTTCCTGTTTCTCACTTTTAGCTATCTAGTAGGTCGAAAATTAATTAATCTTTTTAGGTCTTTGTGCTATGTTGTGCTGAAAGGATTTTTAATTAGAGGATAGTTAATAGACTCCGTGTTTTTGACATGCACTTTGACATACACGGCACAACTTCCATATTTATTTTATTTGGGCAATTACTGCTTCATCCTTTGGGATTCTACCTTTTGAACTAATTTGTATTGATTATTATTGCAAGGTGGATTATTTTTCTTCCATACTCAATAGTTCGCATTAGTTTTAGAACTCTGGATGTTATCATTGTTTTTAAGCTGATATTTTTTTCTTTTTCCCTGTTTATATCTTTGTTACTACCTTGACATCTCAGCGTAGCTGGAATTTTTAGTGGAATTTTTAGCGTTCTTTTAGCATTATTGTTAACTTTCTTCAAGGCATTTTCTGATTTTTTTTGAATTCATTGATTGATTGTAGGAGTAAGGAGTTGCTATGATGAGGGGAAGCGCGTGGCAGAGACTTTGATGTTCGATTATCACAGGCAGCATGGCATAGGTCATGTACCATTTTATCAACTGAACTTTTCTGAGCTCTTTGTCTATGTTATAATAGCTTTTTCTCAGAGTTCTGTTTATCATGAATCCTAATGCTTCTACTCAAGAATTTTCTCTTTTAATTGCTCTTCTGTAACAGAAATTCGAATTGCTAGAATTTTCAATACATATGGTCCACGTATGAACATTGATGATGGTCGCGTAGTGAGTAATTTCATCGCTCAAGCACTCCGGTAATACTTCTAAAGGCCTTTTATTTTCTGAGAGAATTTTAATGGCCTTTTATATGCATTTGAACTTCCTGGTTGACTACCTCTCATCACTCTTTGCTCGTCTTCTCTGTCTATTGTAATCTTTGCATAATTATCTCTCTGATATCATGCAGAGGTGAACCCTTAACGGTTCAAGCACCAGGAACACAAACTCGGAGTTTCTGTTTTGTTTCTGACATGGTATATGCTCTCTACGATGGATTTTCAGTGTGTGTCATGTATGGTGTGGTTGTTTGATTATTTGATTTATTTAATCCTGAAGGTTGATGGCCTTATTCGCCTGATGGAAGGAGAACACACTGGTCCAATCAACATAGGAAACCCAGGTAATGCTAAAATTTTCTTCAATTTTTCTTTAGTTTACAGGTGCCTCTTTTTTTCCTCTGTGGTTCCTGTCTTTTAGTTTTTTTTTTCTTCTTATGTTTGTGTCATAAATTCTGTTTAACTGCTATAATTATATTTTGTTGAGGTAATTTACTCCAATAATTATAATTAACTTCAAACGTTGTAGGTGAATTTACAATGATGGAGCTTGCAGAAACTGTGAAGGAGGTCAGCTTATACTCAAATCCTTTGTTATTCTTGATTACTTCTGCTGAAGATGTGTACCTTATTTTACATAATTAGCCAGACAACAAGTTTGGGACCGTTGGTTTCATGGCGGACACCGTCTGTGTATAAAGTTGATCAGGCCTTGGTACTGCAATGTACATTAGCATGCAGTGATTAGATGACAAGATGCATGGTTCTCCTATTCTGGGGTTTATAATAAAAGGCCTCAGCATATGGTTGAGTTTTTAACCTGATTCTGACCGACCTTTGTTATAAAATAACTCCTGGTCTAAACCAGAACCCATGCTGGATTGAGGTGGCGAAGAAAAAGAATCAAAAGCCTGTAAACGATTACTTTATAATCTAATGAGAAGTGTTAAAAAGAGTGTTGCAGCTTACTAAAACATTGGTTTTGATTTCAGTTGATCGACCCAGCAGTGCAAGTAAAAATTGTGGAGAATACGCCTGATGATCCACGTCAGAGGAAGCCTGATATCACGAAGGCCAAGGAACTTCTCGGCTGGGAGCCCAAGGTAACATTACGCGAGGGTTTGCCACTCATGGAAGAGGATTTCCGTCAGCGTCTTGGTGTACCCAAAATGCAAGACAGCTAAGCCCCATGGAATTCTAGCTAACTGCATTAAGTCTGCATTTTTTGCAAGAGCATGCAGGTTGGGTTTCTTCATAATAAAAAGAGTATTTGTTTAGCGTCTATCGGTCTATGTATTGCAAGCACTGAATCAGGGGAAAGTTCTCAATCTCGCAACAAGGTCGTATTGAAGGATAAGTCACTCTTTAGTTATAATATAATGAAGAATCGAACCACGAAGTTTATAAATATGGTTTTTTCCTGCAGTTCTTGTCCATTCGTTTGATTTGAGAAGTAGTAAAAATTTTGGATGCATGAGGTTTTAACTTAACCTTAATAATTTTTTACTTTTACAGATTAATTTTATAATTATCCTTTAATTTTTTTTATGAGAAGGATGACTTTTATGAAGGATTTAAAAATTGATAGAACTTTAAGAAATTATTGGAAACTGAAGAGAGAGTAATTGCCCACCTTCATGGCTCCGCCTCTGATTCTGGATATCATAAACAAATGTATGTGGGAAGTTGAATAACAACGTTAACAATCATTGCATGCATTAATATTAAACGTAAGAAAAAAAATATATAAGAAAATAGATAAATCATTTTAAAAGAGTCATTTCATATATTCTTCTTTCACTTTCTTTTCTATTTTTTAAGAAGGGATGCAAAATTTTCAAAATAATTATCTAACATCAAGGGAAACATTTCCATATGTTAGGGCACTGGCGCTAAAATATGTCTTCACTGATTTTCCCCAAACTCCATTGTTTTTGAATAATTTGAAATAAAATGTTGCATGTATTTTATGGTTGTTTTATCATGGTTAATATTATATCTTACAGCTGTATTGTATATCTAATTACCTTTTTAGCGTGATATGCGAAAAGAGAGTTTGTGTAATTTACAATAAGTTAGCTTATTTGTTAGAAGGTCACTTTAGCATTAAATCAAAAATAACTAGGGATCAATTTTATATTTTTTTATAGATCTAAAAATAAAAAAAATGATCGAATTTTAAATTTAACCACATTCGAAGAGAGCTAAGTTCAATTTATACGTGTGTGTGGAAGCTAAGTTTAACTTTTATATGTGTGTACGTTGGAGAAAGAAATTTATTTTTTTGACTGAATGATTTGAAATTGTGGCCTCACATAAGTAAAGATTTGAGCAACAGAATGATGAGTTGTGCATGCCAAGCATTATGAAATATGAATTATTGTTTCGCAACGACAGTTATGAGATTGAATATTTAAGTGTAAATAGCATACGTTTGACCATCTTATGCGAGAGATCTAAGGTTGGCTTTAGAATGAGGTAGGAGGTTGGAGTAATTAGATGATGAATTTTGGATGCTGATCATCATGATGTTTCTTCAAACAAGTTTGCAGTTGTGTGAGCAAACAAAGCTGTTTCAATATTTGAGGCCTAAACTACGTGATTGATCATCCAACCAATCTTGAGAGTTTTGGTGATCATGACATGAGCAATGAGGCAAAGGGTTAGGATGATGAATTGCACACTCTAATTGAAATCAAATTCTAGTCAAGATTTTTGGTTGTTTTGACCCATGCTGGTCTCTACATCGTAATCAAAATCAAATTTGTTCATAAAGATTATAGCTGTGTTGAGCAACTACACTTGGTTTTGTACTTTTGTGTTGGAGGCATGGATTACGTGATTGACCATTGGAGCTATGACCTGAGCAATGATGTAAGGTGCTGGGAGTAGTGGAATGATGAATCATACATGCTTCTTGGAATCAAATGGTGACTAAAATTCTTGGGCTGTTACGAGCCTTGTATGATTAATGGAGGTTAAATTTTTACCGCAAACATATTCCAATGCAACAATTGACTTTTTTTTTTTTTTGTTACAAGTGGGCGATCACATCATTCTGGAATGTGTCAAACCCAAAGTATCAGAGTACATAATTTGCTCCAAAGTAACCGGGCAGGGGTCACCAGGATGCCATTCTCACTGGCCAGAATGGCGAGAGCGTTTGCTTCCCTATAGATATGACGAATCAACGGAACATAGGTAGACTAGAGAGAAACCCATATATCACTGATCAGGGGGTTATGGGAGGAACATAGATCAACATCTTGTCTAATCCAGTGGATGACCGTAAGAGAATCTTCCTTAATAACCACCTGTCGAGAGTGCAAAATACGAACAACGTAGGTGATGCCAGCCCAAGCAGCCAGCAACTCTGCTATTGGAACCGAAGTATTGAGAGAGCCATGTCCACCAGCCGCGAGCAGCTCTCCCTCAAGCCCCTAATGATAAACCCATATCCGGTAATACGACCCGATACAGTACCATCAAAGTTCACTTTGACATAACCCGGGGATGGGGGCTCCCAAGAGATAAAAATCGTAGAACGGTGCGCTATCGAAACAGTAGGGGAATCCCAGAGGCCCAGTCTTTCAGAGTGAATATCCGAATCAGAGCGAAGGTACTCCATAGCAAGAAAGCCAGTAGTGCGGATGATAGTCTGAGGCGAGACCATTTCATCAGCAAAGACAATCTGGTTTTGGGTTAGCCAAATGTGATAAGCCAGATAAGCTAAAAAAACGCCCCACTCTGAATGGCTAAGCGAATAGCACACAATAAAGACAGTCGGATGGGTCCCTCCTCCAGCATCCATGGGCTATATCGAAGCTGCTGCCAAATCTGAGAGGCACAAGAACATGTAAGAAGGGCGTGCTCAACCGTCTCATCCTGAAGCCCACATATCGGACAATACGGCCTGATAGAGAGTCCGCGACCAACCAGAAGATAACAAGTAGGGAGGCGGTCCCACATCAGCTTCCATAGATGGATGGGCAAACGCCAAATCCAAGCCACATCATCCAGACCCGAGGTCCAAGGGCGGATACGATCAATCAGGTCTCTAGTAGAGGCACGAGGGAGGCAGGATCGACGCCACAGTCTGGTGTCAGAAGCAGCAGAGGAAGCAAGAGGGATGGCAAGGATCCTGTGCGCTAGCTCAACTCCAAAGAACTGGGATACCTTTGGGACATGCCAGGCAAGAGAATCCTGACAAATCAAAGCAGAAACAAGCAGAGAAGGTCCAATATCAGAGCTAAGGAAGGTCGGCCAGCGAGCTAGAGGAATATCCGCTATCCAGGTATCATGAGTAACATCAATAGAATTCTCATCCCCAATCATCCAATGGATATTAGTCATAATAGTGGGGGCAAACTGGCAAATCGCTCTCCAAATGAAGGAACAACCACGGGGAATACAGAAGACCGAATCGGGAGTCCAGCCACTGTATCTACCTCGCATGACAGAGCTCCAAAAGCAATGTGGTTCCAACAGGAATCTGAAGGCATGCCTAGCAAAGAGAGCCTCTCTGTTGACCACGAAGGACTGTATCCCCAGACCTCCCTCGCGAATAGGCAAACAAACCATATCCCAGGATAGAAGATGAAGACCATGACCTCCTTGCGTCGACGCCCACAAGAAGTCATGAAAACATCGCTCTATCCGTCAAAGGCAGATAGTCGGAATCAAAGCGTTAGACAAAAGGTAAAGGGGGAGAGATGTGAGGATAGATTGAAGCAAAGTAACACGCCCCATCATAGAAAGGCCAAAAATCTGCCATCGATCCAATCTATCAGTAATCCGTTGCTCTAGGTTCCCAAAATCCTGTTGACGGGGACATCGCCCCATTATAGGGATCCCAAGATAGGTCATGCAATTAGAAATCGTCGAAATCCCAAATAACTGGGAGATGGCAGCACGGCAACGGTATGAGGTCGACGGGGTAAAACACATAACAGATTTCTGCAAGTTGATTAGCTGGCCAGAAGCCTGACAATAAGACTGAAGGATAGCGGAGCAGACAGTCGCATTCTGAACAGTAGCAGGGCTAAGCAAGATACAGTCATCTGCAAAGAGGAGGTATGAGAGAGGAGGACCAGTGGGCCCAGGCATGTAAGGCTGCAGCTGAGACCCCAACTGCCTGAACAAGAGCACGAGATAGATCATCAGCACATAGGATAAATAAAAAGGGGGAGAGGGGGCATCCCAGACGAAGACCCATGATAGAAGGAAAAAAATTAATTGGACTGCCATTAATAAGGACAGAAAAGATGGGCCATTAAACACATGTCATAATCCAATCAATAAAGAGATCAGCAAAGCTGAACTCCCGGAGCGTCTACCTAAGAAAATCCAACTGATCCGATCATAAGCTCTTTCCATATCCAACTTGACTGCCATTAGTCTTTGCATGCTTGTTGCACGCTAAAAATCATACATAAACTCCTGGGCAATAAGGGCATTATCAGAGATGCTGCGACCACGGATGAAAGCCCCTTGCTCAAGAGAAATTAGGCGAGGTATGACCCCCTGCATCCGAGTAACCAATAGGCAAGCACAAACTTTATAGAGTGTTGCACAAGCTAATAGGCCGATAATGCTGGGGAAGCAAGGCATCCAATCGCTTTGGGATAAGGGCAATAAATGTTCGTTGCCAATCCCGAGGTATGGATCTAGAGGAGAAAACAGACTGGATAGCCGAGATAATATCCTGCCCCACAATATCCCAGTAGTGCCGGAAAAAGAAAGGCGGAAAGCCATTCAGGCCTGGAGCCTTATCAGGCCCCAGTGCCCAGACAGCAGAACGAATCTCCTCCGCAAAGACCGCCCTTGTAAGCATACCATTATCAGCATCAGAAACCCTAGCAGACTGAGAGACAAGGGTAAGAGGAGATCCACCGGCAAACTGCTCTGACCAGCGGGTCTGGAAAAATCAAGAGATTTGCTCCCAAATGGCCTCATCATCATCAAAGATATGCCCCTCCTCATCGCTGATACGCCGGATCCGATTGGCAGCACGCCAAGCCAAAGTAGCTTGATGAAATAATCTAGTATTACGGTCACCCTCCTGGAGCCACTGGACCTGAGACCTCTGTTGCTAGAAGATCTCCTGATGACTGAGTAAGGTGTGGTACAAAGCCAAACTCTGCCTAAGAGACTGAAGATCAATCACGGAAAGACCACCATCCCGATCCTTCTTAGCCTGAAGAGAAGCAATATCAACTTCGACAGACTGCACCCGCTGTCGCATATCCCCCACCTCCCTACTGTGCCACCTCAAAAGTCTACGCTTCGTAAGTTCAAGGCGCCGAGATAGATGGTAGGTGGAGCTCCCTCTGACTGGCAAACGCCAGACCTAGTAAATTAGAGACCGAGCTGAAGTATAGTGCATCCAAAATTGCTCGAACTGAAATGGTCCCCGACACAGAGAGAACGGCTCAGTGGCTATTAGTAGAGGGCAGTGGTCCAAAGCAATCCGCGGAAGATGAGTGGTAGTAGCATGAGGAAAATAGTGAAGCTATCCAAAAGAGGCCATAGCCCAATCCAGACGTTCCCACACACGAGCAAAACCCTGACGGTTATTACACCAAGTAAACTGCGGACCTGAAAATCCCAAGTCAAAGAGACCAGCAGAGGAAATGAAGGAGCGAAACTCACTAGAGTTTGGGTATCCATAAATCGGCGGCCGCCACGCTTTTTCGAAGCGTTCACAATACAATTAAAATCACCAGCAATGAGAGTAGGAAAACCCTGATCTAAGAATGTAAAGATCTCAGACCATAGGCAGCGCCGCTCCCGATAGTCCGTACTAGCATAAACACCCAGAAGCAGCCAGGGTAGAGCAACCTCCTCCAAAACAACCAAGGCGACTGCTGATGACAATAGTGGAAAGCATCAACACGAATAGAGGGGGTCCACCATAGAGCCAGAATACCCCCAGAAAGACCATTAGAGTCCACCGCGTAGGAACTCCAAGACCGGGAGACCCGGCACCGAAAACACTGAAGACTAGGTCCCGACATATGAGTTTCCAATAAAACACAAATATCAAAATGATGAAGCTGCAATAGCCGACTAAACGAGGAGTGAAATGAAGGTTTCAGAGTTCCTCGAACATTCCAAATGAGGATCTTCATTTAATCAAATTGGGGTTTGCCTTGTACCCCTCCTTGGGACCCGATCGTATCCATATCTGAAGGACCTTCTGAAGAGGGTGACACTGCCAAAATACCCTGATCAGGAGAAGAATATTGTAACGAAGTGCCATGATTAGAGGAAACTAACTGCTGGGACAGCTCCATATCTTCTGCCCCACGGAAGCCAGAATCCCGATGGATAGAAGAGGAAGGCAATATTGCCTCTTTCAAGATAGAGATAGCAATATCATGATCGGGATGGCAATTGGGGACCACAGATCACCCCCTGGGAATTACCCACACCGCCTTTGCCCTTTCCTTTGACTACCTTGGGAATTACCCTCTGGGCTACAAGTTTAGCAGGCCGGGCCTATTTAAGAGAAGCAGGATTGGCATCCTCCCGGAGCTTAGGCACTCCAGCCCAACGATCCGATCCACGAAGACCAAAGGGATTAGTGGCCACTTTGTTTCCTGAACCCAACTTAATCCCTGAATTAGTAATGTGGGCTTCCTCCTGAGACACTAATCTAAGGTCAGAGGGCAGGAACTGCTGACCCTGGCCTGAATCCTTCTGAGATGAGTCAGGGGCCATCGCAGAAAACTTGAAAATAGATTTCAAGCTTGACTCCTTGTCTCTCTGCTCAATCGAGTGATGGATCTTCCTGGATCTATTGCTTGCCTTCTGAGAATTAGAACCATTGTTCAGAGAAACATCCATGTTAGCTACAGTAACCGGCACAGGAAAAACCTCCTGGCATGGACCGAGAGCTACAGACAGGCCATGACTCACAACCTCAACAATACGAGCCGAAGGCAAAGGAACTGCACGCCTGCGAGCGATCTTCCCTAGAGTCATCCACCCATCATCCGCTGCCTGAGGAACCGACTTAGCATTGGCCGATGAAGACGTCGATGAAGACCAGGGGCCAGGGCTAGGACCAGAAGCAGAGGATGGTTTACGTTGCCGGAGCGCCGCCATCCAAGGTCCAAAACGAGGAGTAGCAGAGGAGGAAGGCGGTGCCAATGAGGAAGAACACGGGCCTGACAGATGGAGGGATCCACAATGGAGGCAAATTCCTTCAACGTGTTTGTAAGCGAACTGCTGCCAAAAGGGAGCCATTCCCTCTAAGTCTCGCACCAGGACGGAGAGGTTGGCTTAGATCCACTCTCACAGCAACTCGGGCGAAGCCACCCCGGCGCCTGTCCTTCATGAAGGAGTCCACAGCAACGAACTGCCCTGCCACCGATAGAATGGAATGCATAGAATCATCGGACCAGTACTCTATTGGGAGGTTTGGCAATCGAAT
>UESW01004495.1:122647-292298 GCA_900491605.1 Calamus simplicifolius
AGACGGGCGATCACATAAGCCTTGTGTGATTCAGCCCAAAAAAGTCAAAGTACAATATCTGCTTAAGAGCATAGGGACATGGGTTGCCCTGCTTCCATACCCAAAATCCATCATAATGGGCCACAGCAGCCGCCACCCAATCTGCCACAGAATTAGCTTTCTGGTAGATGTGCCGGATGTGGACACCGTGGACATCTCACAGAGCAGCCTGAATATCACTGAGAATAGGGTTGGTGGGCGCATAATCGTAGAATCCCATACGAATCCACCGAATAACAGAGAGAGAATCTCCCTCAATGAACAGGCATTGCGCATGAAGCTGCCTAATAGTATGGGAGATACCAGCCCACACTGCATAAAGCTCAGCCATGGGGACAGAAGAGTCAAGGGAGCCAAAGCCACCAGCCGCCAGCAAAGCTCCATCAGTCCCCTGAATAATAAAATCAGACCCAGCAAGTCTACCATGAACGCTTCCATCAAAGTTGATTTTTACAAACCCTGGAGGAGGGGTTCCAAGAGATATAAACCGTACGACGGTTCGCTGCCGAAACAACAGGGGAGCCCTAGTGGCTAGGATTGTAAGAATCAAACCCATTGAGAAGAAGAGCACTTTCAGCAACCATAGATTTGACCTTCCGCTCTAATCTGTAAAGGAAAGTAGTCTTGTTAGTAAAGATAAGCGCATTCCGCGACAGCCAGATCTGATAGGCAGTAATAGCCCAAAGGGCGCTACGCTGTCTAGTAGTCCTCCGAAGAGCATCAAGGAAGGGGGAGCACGAAGAACCAGAATCATCCACTTTGCAGTCATAACTCATCCTCATCCATATCTCGCTCAATATAGGACAGGTAAAAATGGCATGATTAATAGTCTCCTCTTCCTACCACACAACGGACAAATCGCCTCAATATGAAGACCCATTCTCATAATATAGAACAAGAAGGAAGACAGTCCCACAAAATCTTCCATATGAATAATTGGACCCTAGGATGAACAGAGAGCTTCCATATCCAACTAGCATCCCGCGAATCCTGGGCTAAGGTCTATAATCCTCAATAAGATCCCTAATGGGGGCCCTGGAAAGACAAGATATCCTCTATAACTCATGTCAGGAATGTGACCCAATGTGAGAGGAATAGAAAGGATCCGCCGAGCAAGCTCCTCCTTGAATAAACTGGTCACCATAGGGATATCCCAGGATGAGAGATCCTGAATGATAAGATCCTTCACCCTCATATGCAGCGGAATATCCATGCTAATAAAAGATGGCCAACAAGACAGGGGAAGATCAAAAATCCATCTATCCTAAACAACATCGACCAGGGAGCCATCACCAATCATCCACGATATATTGCTCAGAATAGACGGAGCATGACGACACACCTCTTTCCAAAAGAAAGAATACCATCGAGTCAGCTGAGGGTCCATAACAGGATACCAATCTCCATATCTAGCTCGCATGAAGGAGCTCCAGAAACAGTGAGGATCAAGGATAAACATAGAAGCATGCCTCGCCATCAAAGCATCTCTCCTCATAAGCAGGGACTGAATACCAAGACCACCTTCATGCAAGGGCATGCAAATCAAATCCCAGGCCTGAAGATGAACTCCATGGCCATCATACATGGAAGCCCACAGAAAGTCCCTAAAACATCGCTCAATCCTCCGCAAACAAGTGATAGGGACCGCAGCATTAGAGAGGATATGCATAGGAAGGGATGTAAGGATAGAGCGGATGAGAGTGATTCTAGCCATCATGGATAATCCAGTGATCTGCCAACCATCAATCCGATCCCAAATACGTCACTCAATAATAGCAAAATCACTAATGCGAGGATGCCTCCCCAAGACAGGAATTCCCAGATATGACAGCCCATTAGCCTTAGTAAAAATACCCAAAGCATGATGAATAGCTTCCCTGGTAGAGCTGGAAGTCTTGGGGCTAAAACATATAGTTGACTTTTGTAAGTTGACCTTCTGCCCCGAAGCATGACAGTAGCACTGAATAAGAGAAGCATAACTAGCAGCATTATGAAGAGACGCCTGGCCCAGAAGAATATAGTCGTCCGCAAAAAGAAGGTGGGAAACAGGGGGGTCCCAAAGGTCCAGCTAGAAAGGGAGCAATGCGACCGTCCTACTGCACCTGATGAAAAGCACGGGAGAGATCGTCCATAGCCAGGACGAACAGAAATAAGGATAAGGGGCATCCCTATCTCAGCCACACAGAAGAATGGAAGAAACTAGTCTGCATACCATTAATAATCAAAGAGAATGATGGCTTCAAGATGCAGGCCATAATCCAATCAATGAACAGCTCATGAAAGCCAAACTCAATCAGAGTCCAATGCAAAAAGACCCAGCTCAATCTGTCATAGGCACGCTCCATATCAAGCTTGACTGCCATAAGACACTGTCTGGCCGAGGCATGCTGAAGATCATGCATGAACTCCTGCGCAATGAGAACATTATCGGAAATACTCCAACCTCTGATGAAGGCCCCTTGTTCAGCAGAGATAAGCTGAGGAATCACCACAGGCATTCGGGAGACAAGAAGGCGGGCACAGACCTTATATAGAGTAGTACACAGACTAATCGGTCAAAAGTGATGGGGTGAAGAAGCATCAAAGCGCTTTGGAACAAGAGTGACAAGAGTGTGATTCCAATCAAAAGGAATAGATTTGGAGAGAAAAGCACTCTGAATAGCCTGAGTAACCTCCGAGCCAATAATGTCCCAATAATAACAAAAAAATAATGGCAGAAAACCATTAGGGCCAGGCGCCTTGTCAGGCCCTAGGTCCCATAAAGCCATACAAATCTCCTCAACCGTGATTGGTCTGGTCAAAAGGTCATTCTGATGATTAGAGACTTGCTTAGCAAGAGGAACCCGAAACATAGGAGCCCCAACACCAAATGACTCAGTCCATCTAGACTGGAAGAAATGAAGTAACTGATCACGGATAATGATAGGATCATCCTGGGGATTGCCCTTCTCATCAACTAATCTCCGGATCCTGTTAGCAGCCCGATGCTTCAAAGTAGCCTGATGAAAAAATATGGTGTTGCGGTCTCCTTCTCGGATCCATTGGATCCTGGATCACTATCTCCAATAAGACTCCTACTACAGAAGAAGGGAGTGGTGAAGAGCAAGCATAGAGCGAAGAGAGGAAAGATCAAGAACCGAGAGACAGCCCTCCCGATCCTCCCTATCTTGGATAAGGGCTATGTCAGCTTCAACTTGCTCTATCTGCCTTACTAAATTGCCAACCTCTATTCTGTTCCATCTAGACAGGCGATGCCTGACCAGCTCCAATCATCTAGAGAGACAGTAAATGGCATTACCTCTCATAGGTAAGTGCCAGACCTGGGATATGATAGAACGAGCCAAAGGGTAGGAGGTCCAGAATTGCTCAAATCTAAACTATCGCCGGTGATGAAGAACAGGATCAGTAGAAATCAAAATAGGACAGTGATCAGATGCAATCCTAGATAGATGAGTGACAGTGGCAGAGGGAAACATTTGAGTCCACTGAACAGTAGCTAGAGCTCTATCGAGCCTTTCCCAAACACGAGCCGAACCCTGACGATTATTACACTAGGTAAATTGGGCTCCAGAAAATCCCAGATCTAACAAACCATCAGAAGAGATAAACGATATGAACTCAGAGATATATGCTGAATCGATGACCCGTCTGCCACCTTTCTTTTCATTAGCAGCAACGATACAATTAAAGTCACCAGCCAAAATGGACGGAATACCCTGATCAATGAGGGAGATCATCTCAGCCCAGAGAACATGCCTTTCCCTAAAATTAGTGCTAGCATACACCCCCGAAAGGAGCCAGGGGTCAGAAGCCCCTTCAGATACAAGAAGGGCTATCTGCTGTTTACACTGATGAAAAGCATTTACAGAAACCGAGGAGTGGAACCAAAAAGCAATGATCCCACCGGATAGACTCTCGGACTCTACAGCATATGAAGACCAAGTACTGGCAGCCTGTCTCCAGAATCGAACCAAGCTGTCTCCTGATAACCGGGTTTTCGTTAAAATATATATATCAAAATTATGAATCTGCAACAATCTAGCAAAGGAGGATCGAAAAGATGGTTTTCGAGCTCCTCTAACATTCCATATAAGAATTTTTATTTATAATTGGGGGGAAAAGTGAATACCACCCTGATCTTCCCTCATAACCAAATCAGAAAGGTACCCCCAAAGGCATGGTGCCACCCACATCTGACTCCATAGTACAATCCATCCTAGGATTATTAGCCCGATGGACAGCTGCCTCAGAAACAACTTTAGCAGGCCAAGATCCCTCAATAGGTAGGCCGAAATCCTTGGGCTGACCCTGGATTGCCGATTTGAGAGTGGATAGAATCGCATCATGGTTACAATTCACATCCATTGAAGACTGACCCCCACTTATAACGCGGCCTGACTCTTGACCAGCGGATGTCCTTTCAGACCTACTAGCAGTAGCAGTAGGAGCTCGGGCAGGGTTCAGAGTAGCAGTTAGATTAAACTTATCCTTAGCCCCTTTAGCCAACAAAGCAATGTCTTTTCCTTTTCGTTTTCCATTTCTAGAAGACATCCGCAAAGGATGGGACTCCTTCGGTCTGGCACGCTTAGAAGGACCCGGATTAGCATCCGATCGGACTAAAGGCGTACCTTCCCAATTACCCACACCCAGGATAGCAAATGGGTTATTAGACTTCAATTTAGGGATCACAACAAGCTGGAGTTCAGACCCATCCATTTGAACTCCACTCTTCTCTGTCTCCACTGAACCGTTGAAACCGGCACAGTCTCCTTCAACCGGCATGCCTCTTGTATCACTGAAGTCATCAACTGGAAGGCCAGGCCCCAACTTCAAACTAGCCGGAGCATGAGCAGGAGCCGACACCACACAGGCAGGGGACTTGCCAACCTTGATGGATCTCCGGCGAGCCACCTTAGCAGGGGACAGCCAGTCGTCAGCCAACTTATTCGGCTTCAGAGAACCAGATGAGGGAGGCTCAGGAACAGTATGAGAAGACCCAGGAGCCAACGAAACATCCCTCTGCACTTGACCCGGAGGCCGATGGCGGCAGGTAGCCGACATCCAAGGCCCAAAGCTAGGCTCGGCCGAAGACTTCTGAGTCACCGGAGACGGGGAAGACAGGGTACAGGGCCCCATGAGATGGATCGAACCACAGCTTGGGCAGATGCCTTCCAAGTGTTCAAATTGAAACTGTTGCCAAAAAGGGGAACCCATCCCCTGAACTCTGACACTTGGCCGGAGAGGACGCCGAGATCTACACGCACATAAGCTCTGGCAAATCCCCCCTGGACAGCAAGCGAGTGGCAGAATCAGTGAACACGAACTCTCCTGCCATCGCCAAAATATCTTTCAAGACCTCTTCATTCCAAAATTCAATAGGGAGTGATGGCAATCGCACCCAAAGGAGGGCAGAGGACACCGCATCCAGAGCCGGAACAAACTCTGGCCGCCATTCTTCAATTGCGACAGGCTGCCCGTTAACCACCCAAGGATGGCCAATCACAATTTCCTTGACGCTGGATCATCAAACCGAAATATATGGCAGTGATGAGCAAGGCTCAGCGGCTGGATGTCACCAGAAACCCCCCCTCGCCGGAACTCCCTAATGAACGCATTCAGCGGAACCCACCGCTGAAAGGTATGGGCCAAGATGGCCTTCGTCTTCCAGCAAATGCTACTCTCCTCAAGCGTCACAACAAGGATGCGAACCACCTCAGGGAAGCGGCCTTCTAGCTCAGTCACCTCAGTCGGCGATGGAGAAGACGATACCCAAACAAATCCGGACGCCTGACCTTTGCTCCACACCTTTGGGGCAGCAGATTCCCCAATCGCACCCATTGGAGCAGAAGAACACAACAGGACGACCAGCCCGGAAGGAAGGATTGTCAGGAACGAGCTGACACGCCGGAGATCAGATAGAGAACAGTTGCACAGCACAAATCTTAAAGCATAGAAAAACTGAGAAAGGATGCGATCGGGCGCATCAAAAACACTGTAGCACTCCTCTCAAGTTACTGTAGCCAACAATGACACAGTATAAATATATCTGGTTCCATAGCAATGACACATAAAAGTTCTTATAGTTCAGCTAAATCAATTCATGAAGCTTGTGAGAACAAAAGAATTATATATAGTATAATCACGTAAGAAGCATAATACTGACCTTAGTAAAGTGGTCCAGCCAACAAAAACAATGCTTTCCGTTTTTATGATTCCAATCCTGCTTTAATGCGATCTCTTAATGGTTGAATATCGCCTTAATTTACTTTGATGCCCTTGATTAATATCCACATTTTTAACTCTTAAGATAATAGAAAGCTTCGTTAACAATAAAGTCTGAAATTTTGGGACAAACTATACCATAAATTTCCAAAAATTCACTATTTGATCAGATTGTTCATAATAATCTATTATTTTGTTCTTAAAAGCAATACAGTTATATACTTTAACTTTAGACAGAACCAGCAAATCATCAACAAAAAGCAAATGGCTAATTTGAGGCTCATTTCTAACAAATTTATATCCAGCAATTCTTCCACCTTATATAGCAGCATGAATACTTTTGAACATCATCTCAACCCTACCGAATATCTATCTAACAAGTAAAAAATTTAATAAGAAATTCATTAACTAGAACGCAAATGATAGAAACCTGAGCCCTCTTTCTCGAGGTGCAAAACAGGTAGGTAGGTTCAATAATAGATTAATTTGAGCTCAACTTGGATAAGAAATTAAACCATCTAAACTTGATCATAGCTCGACTCCAATTCATTCAGAATCAAACTCAAAATTGCTGGAGGAAACCCGATTCATAAAAGCAAAAGGGGGTTAGATTAGATTGTATAAGGTTTAAGTTAGGTATTGTTTGAAAATACTATTAGGTTGAAAAGACCTTAAACTTTGGTTATGCAAAAGTTGAATGCTAACCCAAGCCTGCAACCCCACCTCGCCCAAATTAATCATGAATTAAAGCTCGCATTTTCAAAACAAACCATGGATGCAACTCAACCCAAACATAAACTCGGTTATTTTGCATTCGAGTAGCCCCGGTAACACCCATTCCTCTGCCTCTTTATTTTTAATAGGGGATGAAAAGCATGAAATGTAACATCAAGCATTATTGTCGCAACTAGGCCAAAATGGCTCACTTCTAAATATTGTTCGGTCCTATTTTATGATGGAAAAGTTTTGCTACATCAGATGTGGTGCAACAGAAGCTGCACTATGCTCGACGATTGGTGCACGGCATGTGCGTGCCAAGGATAGCAATGACTTTTTTATCCTTGGCACATAGGAGTGGTGTGCGTGAGTTACCCCTGCACTAGGGCATAAAGATTTTTCCTTTCATGATATTGGGTTGGTCTAAAAATAGAGCACATGGCCTAATATTATAGATTTGGAAAGGATTCTCGGGCAAGGCCATAAAATTCTTGTCTTCTAGGGCCAAACCTTTTTCTTGGTCTAATATCACGGCAACTTTTCACTTAAATGAAAACTTCCAAAACTCCCATCATTCTCTGTCTCATTCTCTTGAGTGGTGGGCACGCATGTATCATGTGTATCTAATCTAATAGGAATAAGATTCTTTATAAGCTTTATGCTATTGTCACGCTCCAGACCTAAATATCGGGCTAGGGTGACAACCCGCCACATGCCAGACACATAAGGCGTCACAAAATTTTTCACATAAAACATAATTATATATAACCAAGCCAAATACATTACCGAATACTCAAAGTTTTGGGTTACAAACCCATACACACCACAATAATAAAGTTTGGGCATCATGCCCTACACATAAGTAATACTAGGGTTACAACAAAATAATGGTCTTGATTTATTTAATAGAAGATCCATCACCCCAACCATCCATCTTCAATCTCGTGGCTCTGACAAAAACATTGTAAGATTTTTGTGAGCTTACACTCAGTAAGTAAGCCTATTATACAATCATATCATACTTGAATTATATTTAACATGCTATCAACATATGCATTTTGTCAACTTAACATAAATTGAACACTTGATAAGCATTAGAATATGCAATCCAGCAAACTCACTGTTTATGTAATTATAGATTTCCTATGTGACCCACGGCCCTGCAATACCTCAATCAGAGCACATCCTCCAGATGTGTGGCCATAAACATCAACAGAACACATTGTACGATGTGTGGGGCCATACCATAACAGAACACACTCTACGATGTATGTGGCCATGAAAATCAAACAGAACACATTGTAAGACATGTGAGGCCATATCATAACAGAACACACTCTACGGTGTGTGTGGCCATATAAATCAACAGAACACATCTACAATGTGTGGGCCATAGTAAAGGAGAACCGCAGCGACACATATAAATCTATTTAACATTTTCATCACAAGTACATCATATCTGTATCTCACAATATCTCACAGTGGTTTGCACAGTACAAGGAATGCATATAATCACCTCAATATAAACATATCGTACAGGCAATCACCTTTCTAGCATACATATCAATAAATCATTTCTTACAATATTACCAATCATTATAATCATATGATTGTTCATTCGTAATCCACAGTTCCATGCCACATAGACAATTCAGTTAATTTACAAAATGCATGCAAACTGTATATACTCAATTTATTAATTAAACAATTAAATTGCATAATAGTCTTACTTACCTCCTATGCAAACTCCAAGTGATGCACCAACTAATCAGATGTCTGGGCACCTACAGGATCAATGTACATAATTAATTCACTGAAATATAATTAATAAAATGACCCTTAAGACCCTACCCAGACTAGTTAACGGGCCCAACTTTGGGCTCAAATATCTCCCACTATACACACCCAATTGGGGAAGTAAAATACCCCATGAAACTAGAATTCACCCAGATTTAGCCATATAAATATTTTTCTAATCCCGACATGTTACAGGGCCCAAAAATTAGCCCAAACTTTCAATGCTGCACGGCCCAAAAGGCCTGAACCGGCCGGCCCAACCGGCCCGGTTCATCACAGCCCATCCGATCCCCTATTTCACCGAACAGGGGACGGGGACTTAGCCGGCGGCCAGGGCCACCGCCGGCTAAATTGAGGGCGGCCCGGCCGCCGGTGGCCGGGCCAGAGCCGGCCGCGGCTGCCAAACTCCCTCTCTCTCCCTCAATTTCTCTCATCTTCTCCCTCTCATCCGCGCGGCACGAAGCTGTGCCGGCGGCACGGCCGGCCACCTTGGCCGGCCGGACCTCCACCGAACGCACGCCCGACACCGGTGGAGGCGACAGGCCAAAGCTCGGGCCCGGTGAGGCGGCGAGCACGCCGCCGGGCCCGAACCAACCGGCGCCACCGCGCGAGAGAAGGGCCGATTGGCCCTCTCTCTCTTCTCTCTCCACCACCACCCCGCCGGACACCTCCCCCGATGCCGGCGGGGTCGCCGGCCAAATCTCAGGCCCGGCGGGGCAGCGAGCATGCCGCCGGGCCTGAACCAAGGGATCGACCGGGTTGATTTCATCTCTCTGCCTCTCGTGCTCTCTCTCTCTTTCTGTCTCCTTGTCTCTTTCTCTCCCTCATGCTCTCTCTGTCTCTCTCTCCCGCTCTCTCTCTCTCTCTCCCGCTCGCTCTCTCTCTCTCTCTGAGTGGCAGGTGATTACCTGATGGATGAAGCGCACCAGCATGAAGGAAGGAGTCCTCCTCCTTCCTATTTAATCACCTGCGCAGCGCCTCGGATCGGGGTTTTCCGGAAGACTAAACACTTCACCTAGAGCGAAGCGTCAGCCCGGAGAACCCAACAGACAGGAGCTTGGTTCATCTGAACCAAGCTTGGTTCATCTGAACCAAATCTGGTTCGTTTGAACCGGATACTACAGCTATGGAGTGCATTTACTATTTATAGCCATCCATTAATGGATAAATGGCTATCTCTTATCCGTAATTTATGCTTGTATGGTATCTAAAACGTACTTCTTTATTTTTCAAGCATATTACAGTTACTATTTTCGAATATATATATAACATTATGGCAGCCATCTAACTATGACTCTACGGTACCCAATCTTTTTTTTTTTTTTTTTTTTCATTTTGGATATAAGGATCCGTGCCCAATCTAGCAAGCATCTACTAACACAAGACACAAAAGAGGTTTGACCCAGTCCCATATTTTTGGGCTAAATACCTCAAACTGCGCCCTCTACTCAAATGAAGAAATATACTCTAAATTACACTGTCAAAGTAGTGTTTTGAAAATCGGAATGAATCGATTGGTCCAACTGATTCAACCGAAAATTGGTCCGATCTGATTCTATTATTAAAATTAATTTTTGTATGATTCGATGAAAATTAAAAAAATTAAAAAATATATTGAATCGATCGGGTTTTGAACCGATCCAATTCGATTTTTAATTTTTAAAATTATATTTATATTTTATTACATTTATATTATTTAATTACAGCCTCTTCTCTGTGCGCCAGAGAGAAGGGAATCGCTACGGGACTTCGTGTCCTGGTTCAAGACCGCCGCCCTTGAAGTTTACCACCTCGACGATGCGGTGGCAATGCTGGCGCTGAAGCGGGGACTCCGCCCGTCCCGCTTCACCTTCTCTCTAGACAAGAAGCCTCCGGGTTCCTACTCCGACCTTCTCCTCCAAGCTCAGAAGTATATCCGCACGGATGAGGCCGACCTCACCCACTGAGAATCATCAAGGAGCTCCAGCCGCAAGCCTGCTCGCCCCGAGCCGAGCATCCCCCCTCGCCACCGGCGGCCCGATCCACCCCGCCGATCTGACAATAGGCATCGAAGCTCCGTCCCCGATGAGAGCAAGCTCACGCCTCTCCTCACCCCTCGATCCCACATCCTGATGGAAATCGAGGGCGAGCCTTATCTCCAGCGCCATCTTTTTATGAAGAAAGGTCCTCCCCGCGACAAGAGCCGTTATTGCCGATTCCATCAAGACTATGGGCACGATACCGACAGCTGCTTCAGCTTGAAGCGCACCATTGAGGAGCTCATCCAGAGGGGCTACCTCGGCAATATGTCCAGAAGGTGCCACAACCGCTGCCGGCACTCATGGGACCCCGCCTGCTCAGGCCGCTGTCGACAACACCCCCACGGAGCGGATAGTTGGAATGGTGTCTTGGGGAGTGGCTTCCTCATCCAAGCGGCCAAGAGGGGAGGATGCGCCGGGTAATGTAGTTATCGGGGGGGGGGGACCGGTGAATTTTGAGAATGTAAACAATGAAGGCATCGCCGTCTTTATGACGATCGCCAAGCACCCTGTAAAAAGGATATTGGTTGATAGTAGCAGCTCAGCTGACATCCTCACTTATGACGCTTTTGTTCGGATGAGATTATCTCTAGACTCTCTTCAGCTTGTAGCAACCCCTTTGGTCGGATTCACCGGGGATTCGGTAAGGGTTGAGGGTGAGATATCTTTGCCTGTGACAGCCGGAACACCGCCATGCCAAAGCACAGTGATCATGAAGTTCTTGGTTGTGCGGGTCCCCTTGGCATACAACGCCATTCTCGGGCACCCAGGCTTAAATCTATTGGATGCGATTATCTCCACCCGATGCCTGCTGGTGCAGTTCCCTACTAGCGGAGGTATTGGGGAGATGAAAGGCGAGATTGGTTCAGTTTTTCCTTGCTATCACACGGCGTCAAGCCCATTGGAGGCCGAGCCGGTCCTAGAAGCATCTGACCCCAGGGAGTCCAACAGGAGAGGGGAGCCGGCCGAGCACCTCCTAACCTTTTCCCTTGGGGACGATCCGGCAAAGACCGTGCGTATCGGCGGACTCCTCCCCCCGGAGGATCGTGATCGCCTCCTAACCTTCTTGCAGGCCAACTCAGATGTTTTCGCTTGGTCAGCGTCTAACATACCCGGCATCCCTCCAGAAGTAATCACCCACAAGCTCAACATCGATCCGAAGCACCGTCCAATCCGCCAGAGGAAGAGGAGCTTCGCTCCCGAGTGACAAAAGGCCATCAATGAGGAGGTTAACAAACTGCTCAGTGCTGGCCACATCCGAGAGGCGCATTACCCTAGCTGGTTGGCCAATGTGGTCATGGTGCGAAAGGCAAATGGGAGCTGGAGAATTTGCATCGACTTCACCAACCTCAACAAGGCATGTCCGAAAGACAGTTTCCCCCTGCCAAGGATAGACCAGCTGGTAGATTCTACCTTCGGTCATGAGCTCCTCAGCTTCATGGATGCCTTCTCGGATATAATTAGATAAGGATGGACCCCAGTGATGAAGAGCACACATCCTTTGTGACAGAAAAGGGGATTTATTGCTACAAAGTGTTGCCCCTCGGTCTCAAGAATGTGGGGGCGACCTATTAAAGATTGATGAACAGGATGTTTCAGGATCAGCTAGGTTGGAACATGGAAGTCTACATGGATGACATGATGACCAAGAGCATCCGCACTTCTGATCATGTCTCCGATCTAGATGAAACTTTCAGCAACCTCCGCCGCTTCCAGGTCAAGCTGAATCCCAAGAAATGCACCTTCGGAGTCACGGCGGGCAAGTTCCTGGGTTTTATGGCGACTCAGCGGGGGATCGAAATGAACCCAGAGAAAATAAGCACCATCCTCAACATGAGAGCACCATCCAGCAAGAAGAAAGTACAACGACTAATGGGAAGGGTGGCGTCTTTAAGTCGTTTCCTCTCCAAATCAGCCGAGAGGTGCTTGCCCTTTTTCAAGGCCCTACGGAAAGTAAACAACTTCGAGTGGACGGACGACTGCCAGAAAGCCTTCGATGGCCTGAAGGCATTTCTATCTTCTCCTCTGCTCCTATCCAAACCAAGGGACGGGGAGAGTCTCTTCCTCTACCTAGCTGCTTCTTCGAAGGCCGTTAGCTCAGTCTTGGTGCATCTCGATGCTGATGGAACCCAGAGGCCCATTTATTACGTGAGCAAGGTGCTCCACGATGCAGAAGTCAGGTACTCCAAGACAGAAAAAATCATCTTCGCTCTGATCATCTCCGCTCAGCGTCTCCGTCCTTATTTACAAGCCCATCCCATTATGGTGCTCACGAACCAGTCCCTCCGAGCCATCCTGGCTCGTCCAGACACCTCAGGCCGACTTGCCAAGTGGGCCATCAAGTTAGGAGAGTTTGACCTCTCCTTCTAAGCACGACCAGCCTTGATGTCCCAAGTCCTGGCCGATTTCTTAGTCGAATGCACTTGGGCAGATGAGAAGACCAGGGAGGTTTCTGTGGAGCGGCACGAGCTTGAGCTGAGCGATGATAGAGAAACCTGGATCCTCCATGTAGACGGCGCATCAAACTCTCAGGGAAGCGGTGTCGTCTCATTCTCACTGGATCGGGTGGAGAGAAAACAGAATGTACCCTACGGTTTCTATTCAAAGCCACCAATAACCAAGCTGAGTACGAGGCCCTGCTGATAGGATTAAGGCTAGCCCAAGAATTTAGAATAAGGCGTCTCAGAGCTTTCACCGACTCGCAACTCATCTCCGGACAAATCAATGGAGAGTACGAGGTGCGTGACCCTGCTATGACTCAATACATAGGCAAGGTTCGGCTCTTGGTCTCTCCGTTAGCTTATTTCAGCATCAGTTACATTCCCGGAGTGAGAATGCCAAGGTCGACATTCTTTCCCGCCTAGCTACCACCGCCGACGGCATCACAAGAGACGCCTACATTGAGTACTTAGAAAGGCCAAGCATAGAAGATGGCGAGGAAGTCCTCCCACTCACCCAAGAGCCTACATGGATGGATGCCTATGTCCTCTATCTCACTGACGGCACCCTCCCCGATGACCGCAATGAAGCCAAGCTACTCAAGTGGAGGGCTTCCAAATTCGTCCTCCTAGACGGACATCTATACAGGAGGTCATTCTCCTACCCCCTGCTCAGATGTGTAGGACCTGCCGACGCCGACTACATCCTTAGAGAAATCCATGAAGGCATCTGTGGAAATCACCTGGGGGGCAAGTCGCTGGCCCAGAAGGCCCTTCGGCAGGGATACTTCTGGCTTACCATGAGGGAGGACGCTGCCAAACTAGTTCAGAAGTGCGATGGTTGCCAATGCCACGCACACATCCAACATCAACCATCTACTCTGCTCAACCTACTCTCAGCCCCATGGCCCTTCGCCCAGTGGGGAATGGACATCCTTGGGCCATTCCCCCCAACCTCGGGACAGCGAAGATTCTTGCTAGTAGCCATCGATCACCAAGTGGGTCGAGGTCGAGGCGTTGGCTAAGATCACTGAGAGTAAAGTCAAAGCCTTCTTCTGGAAGTCGATTATATGCCGCTTTGGCCTACCATACACCCTCGTTATGGACAACGGTCGCCAGTTCAACAATGAAGCATTCAAGACTTTTTGTGGTGAGCTAGGCATTCACCATCGATTCACCTCTGTCGGCCACCCCCAGACCAACGGGGAGGCCGAGGTCATGAACCGCACCATTCTCAGAGGGCTCAGGACTCGGCTAGATGGATCAAAGGGTGATATGGGCTTACCACACGACCCCCAGCGTGATATGGGCTTACCACACGACCCCCAGAGCCCCGACGGGCGAGACTCCCTTCAGTCTCGTCTTCGGATCCGAAGCCGTCATCCCTGTTAAGATCGGACTGCCTAGTCCACACATGGAGACCTTCAACAAGGAAGACAATTCCACATTGATATGAGCCAACCTGGACTTTATCGACAAAGCACATGACCAGGCAAGGCTGCGTATGGCGACTTTCCATCAGCGGGCAGCCAAGTACTACAACGCCCAAATTCGTCCCAAGGTCTTTCGCCACGGAGATCTGGTTTTAAGAAAGGCTGAGGTATCTAAGCCTACGGAGGGGGCAAACTATCCCCCAACTGGGAGGGTCCTTACCGTATCACTGAGACACTCCACCGGGGAGCATACAGACTAGAAGAGCTCAATGGACAACACATTCAGCGTACCTGGAATGCGGATAATCTCTGCCAATATTATCAATGATGTATCCCCCAGAATATGAGCAATAAAAGGGTCCCTTCCAATGCCACAGCCAGCTCTCCCTTGCGTTCAAAGACCAGATCTTGCAAAAGGAGATCATCGGCATCGCGGCTAATGGGACACCACTTGATCTGGCTAGGAGATGCCCCCGAGTCAGTTCAAGTCCCTAACAGCTCTGTACCCGGTCGAGTTGCCCCTCGGGCGGCACACAAACCCTCGAGACAGTTCAAAAGGAGCTCACCGGCATCGCAGCTAACGGGACACTACTCGGTCTGGTTAGAAGACGCCCCCGAGTCGGTTCAAGTACCTAACAGCTCCGTACCCGATCGAGTCACCCCTTGAGCGGCACACAAACCCTCGAGGTAGTTCAAAAGGAGCTTACCGGCATCGCGGCTAACGAGACACCACTCGGTCCGGCTAGGAGATGCCTCTGAGTCGGTTCAAGTCCCTAACAGCTCTGTAACCGGTCGAGTCACCCCTCGGGTAGCACACAAACCCCTGAGGTGGTTCAAAAGGAGCTCACTGGCATTGCGGCTAACGGAACACCACTCGGTCTGGCTAGGAGATGCCTCCGAATCGGTTCAAGTCCCTAACAGCTCCGTACCCGGTCGAGTCATCCCTCGGGCGGCACACAAACCCCCGAGGCAATTCAAAAGGAGCTCACCGGCATCGCGGCTAATGGGACCCCACTCGATCCGGCTAGAAGATGCCCCCGAGTCGGTTCAAGTCACTAACAGCTCTGTACCCGGTCGAGTCACCTCTCGGGCGGCACATAAACCCCTGAGGTGGTTCTAAAGGAGCTCGCCGGCATCGCAGCCTATGGGACACCACTCGGCCTTAGCATGGAGGTGCCCCCGAGGCGGTTAAGACCTTAAAGGCTCCATACCCGCCGAGTCACCCCTCGGGCGGCACACAAACCCCTGATGTGGTTCTAAAAGAGCTCGCCGACCCTCATGGTCTTCAAGTCTACCGAGTCGGCCCCGACCACCCCTGGTCGGCCCCACTCGGCCTCGACATCTCCAAGGTCAGGCCGAATCAGCCCAGACCTTCCCCGGTCAAGCCCCACTCGGCCCCCGGCATTTTCAAGCTGATCTCGGCACTAAGTTTCCCTTGGGTCATTCTAAGTCCTTAGAATATTCGAACGCAGACGAATCTCCCTTCAAATGGCATGTGACAGCTCGGGGCATCTTAAGTAACCTCCTACGCGGTCGGCTTACACCTCGAAGACGCATCTCAACATTGGCCAACCTAACACAACGGTTCGGCCATGGAATTATCAACATGCGCAACACTCATAGTTAGGGAACATCCCAAAAGAAAGGTCCCCTCTCACCAACAGGAATGGGGTCTGTCTTATCGTTAGTCGCACAATAAAGTATTCTTCCCAAAGGAAAGAAGGAATAGACGAGGCAAAACACAAAGGCATTTTTACAAAGAGATCTTCATTAACAATGGAAATGAAGTACAAAATTCGGCCTGAGGCCAATTACAAGAATGAAGGAAAAAGAAAAACAGATGACAAGCCCTCAGGGTTCGCCCGGACCGGGCTTCTCCTCATCCTCCTCCTCCGCTAGCCCCTCGCCGGACTCCCCGGGCTGGATTTCCTCAAGCTCGGAGCTGTCGATCTTGAGGGTCGCGGACACTTTGACCTTGCACATCTCTAAGCCCTTGACGTAAGCATCGAGGCTGGCCTCAAGAACTTCCTTTGCTAACTTCGGTGAGGCCTTATAGTTGCAGACGGCCTGCCCTGCCTCGGCCTCAGCTCGCTGTGCCCTGGCCTTGGCCTCCTGAGCTTGCGCCCCAGCCTCCCTGGCTCGGCCCTCGGCTTCTTCGGCTCGTGCGTTGGCCTCGTCTGCGTAGGCCATAGCCCCAGCCTTCTCGTGGCCTGCCTCAATTGCCGCTTTCTCCGTGGCGGCTGCTCTCTCCGCAGCATCCCGAGCCTCATTTTGCGCCGCCCTGGCCTCCTCCTCGGTGCATTGAAGCTGGCGGACCAGCTCTTCATTCTGTGCCGCAGCGGCCTTCAGCTGATTCAAGACCAGCTCCAATTTGGCCTCGGCTTCGGCCCAGCATTTCGCCTCCCTTATTCGGCTGCCCAGGTTCTCCTCCTGGGCCTTGGCCTGCTGATGAAGTTGAGCAAGGCTCTAGGACTGTGCCATGCTCTCCTTCTTGTACATGTCGGCCCACATCATAGCCTTTGTGAGCGCGTCTGAAGAGTGGACCATCGCCTCACAAAGGCTGATTGCGCCGTTGGCCATCTGCAGCAAGGGGAACATGTTAACCATAAAAGATTGGAGCATCAAAAGGCACGTTCAGAAACAGAGAGAACTCAGAAGATTACCTGGACAACGGCAACCATCACCATATCCAGAAGTGCAGAGTGGCTGAATCCCCATGTCTCCTCCTCAGACTCGACAGTCCGAACTCTCGACAGAAGACGGGCGGCTTGCCCGGCGTCCGTCATTGAGTTGAGCCTAGGCGCCGGCCGTGCCGGCCCCTCCTGTAGACCCTCAACCCGAGGACGAGTCGGGTGGCGCACCAACCATTGGGATGAGCTCTCCGGCCCATCCCTTTGCTCCCTGGTCGCCTCCACCCCAGCATTGGATTTCTTGGCGATGGCTCCCTCTCTCTGGCAGTTGGGGGAGCCCTCTCCATCTCCGGTTCGGCGGCAGCCGGAGGGCTGACAGCAACTGTAACATGCCCCGCCTCGGGCACATCAGCGGCGGCAGGGGCTTCCTCTTCAAGATCCATGATCACCACAGCTGCTTCAGTAGTGACCAAAATCTCTCCTTCTTCTACTCCGATCCTGGCCAGCCCCGGGACCACTCCTCCAACTGGCATTTCCTCGGCCGGCTTCTCCGTGGGCGTTGGAGCCTTGGGGACTCCAGCAGCTTGGGTCGGCCCGGCCTGCTCCCAACTTCGAGCCTTCTTCGCCGGCCTTGATGCTTCCCCAGTCACCGGCCTCTTTTGTTTCAAGGCGGCTTCAAACGCACCGGCGGAAAACTTCATCGCTACATCCAAAAACGAGAAGCGTTAGCAACAACGTATAGCAGTTTTCCGGTCGAAACAGAAGGAATCAGGCTTACCAACCACCGGGGCCAACTCAGCTTCTACCAGGTTCTCCTCGGACAGGAGTTCCTTGTAGCTAGGGATTTGGCAGTTGGACAATTGGGTGAAGAGTTTCCTATCTCTCTCCCCCACGGTGGCATTATCATTTGAGCTGGTGTCCGGCTTCATCCAATCAGTCCTCACCCCCTCGACATGGGCAAAAAGGAAGTGGGGTTTCCATCCCCTAATTTTGGATGGGAGACCTAAGGGGAAGGCCCTACCCGGCCTGGCGGTGAAAGCCCACCAGGCCCCCTCACCTTGGAAGCGGAGCTTATAGAAAGCCCGGAACAGTGACAACCCTGGCCGAGCCTCCTGAAAGTAGCAAAGAATGATAAAGGCGTAGATGATCCGAATTGAATTTGGAGTCGACTGCGCCGGCGCTAATCTATACCTATCTAAAAGGTTCAGGAAAAAAGGGTGGAAAGGAAGGCGCAGTCCACACCGGAAGAACTCCTCGTATAGAGCGACCCGACCAGGGTAGGCGGAGGTCACTCTATCTTTGGGCCCTGGCATGGACAGGCAGATGAAGCTGGGGACCATGTACTTAGCCCTAATGGCCTCTACGTCTTCGGGGGTCACGGTTGAGGCCACTCCGGACGGACTTGCTGGATCAGAACTCACCGCTGGAGGTTGTCCCGGACGACGGGAGGACACAGGAACTGCCCTAATAGGGGAGGCTGGGGTGGACGGAGGCCCGGTCACCATTGGTCGATCGCGGATGATGATTCCGCCCACCGGACGAGAAACCTGACGGGCTAAGGAGGTATGATCTTCGCTATCAGAATGGGAAGACTCTGCTACATGCCTCTTACCCTCCCTAATGGCACGATGGTCCATGGGTGAAAATGAAAGATGAAACTAACCTGGAAATCAAAGGAAATTTGAAGACAAAAGGGCTCAAGTCGCAGAAGAACTCAGGAGAAGGAAAGCTGGAAGAAAACAATGGCAATGTAAAAGCTTTCCTCAGGCCCTTGTGGCACTTTTATACCCCCATCTCCGAACGATGATAATCGAGGCCTCGCCACATGGCGCTCTCCTATTGCACCACGAGCTGTCCGTCGGAAATCTCGCCTGCGCCCAAGATGTGCCACCTCGATTCGCCCCAAGGAGCGTGATCCCCGACCAATCGCGGGGCATAGAAAACGGAGAAGCAATGATAACCTTTACCTTTTTCCTTTCCCCCAATAGGCTTCCTCTTCGAGGCGTCCGGCGCTAACGTCAGCTCCCACCTACCGCATGATTGTAGAAGATTTTTGAAGCGACACTACCTCGGGACGATGCGCCAGCTCACCAAGCTATTAAAAGCACACTAAATAGCAATCATTTTTTGAATTTTCGCGCCCCTCTTGCCCAAAGGGCAGCGGGCGCGTGGCCCTTCACGCTCAGGGGCGGGGTGCATCTGATGTGGCTGACATAGCCACGAGGGCAATTATGGCAAAATCAAAATCTTCAGGCGGCCCCACCTCGGCATCTCCAAGTCGGCCAAGTCGGCCCCGACCTTCTCTGGTTAGCCCTGCTCGGCCCCGGCATCTCCAAGTCGGCCAAGTCAGCCCCGACCTTCCCTGGTCGGCCCCGCTCGGCCCCGGCATCTCCGAGTCGGCCAAGTCGGCCCCGACCTTCCCTAGTCGGCCCCGCTCGGCCCCGGCATCTCCGAGTCGGCCAAGTCGGCCCCGACCTCCCCTGGTCGGCCTCGCTCGGCCCCGGCATCTCCGAGTCGGCCAAGTCGGCCCCGACCTTCCCTGGTCGGCCCCGCTCGTCCCCGACATCTTCGAGTGGGCCAAGTCGGCCCCGACCTTCCCTGGTCAGCCCCGCTCGGCCCCGGCATCTCCAAGTCGGCCAAGTCGGCCCCGACCTTCCCTGGTCAGCCCCGCTCGTCCCCGGCATCTCCAAGTCGGCCCCAACTTTCCTTGGTCAGCCCCGCTCGTCCCCGGCATCTCCAAGTCGACCAAGTCGGCCCCGACCTTCCCTGATCGGCCCCGCTCGGCCCCGGCATCTCCAAGTCAGCCAAGTCGGCCCCGACCTTCTCTGGTCGACCCCACCCTGGCATCTTCTGGTCGGCCGAGTTGGCCCTGCTCGGCCTCGGCGCCCTCCAGAGGGTCAAGGCTATCTCAAGTCGGCCCCAGAACGGTCCTGGCTATTCATGCCACCGTCCTTCTGACCTGCGCCGCCTGGCATCCCCAGGCCCAACTACCCACTGGTCACGCCGCTGATGGGACTGGACCTAACTACCTGTCAGCCCCACTGATTGATGGGACGTAGCTCACCAACCGCCGTTTTTTCCTCTTCGATGGGACAGGACCCATCAACCAGTCCAAATTCATGCAACCCCACAAACCCCGCGGACATTCCTTTCTTATGGAACTCCATGTGGTTGTGCAGGTGTCAACTCCTATAAAAAGGTAAGTCCACTCAGGAACAAGGTACGCAAACTCATATGCTTGCTACCCTGATACTCAGAAGGGACTCCCCTCTTTCTGAGAACTCATTTTTTCTTCCCAGAGCTCGTCTGAGCTCTCCCTCAGCTGTGACCCCGGTTACTGACTTCAGCGTCGGAGGGTCCACACCGGAGCATCCTTCCGGTCTTGAAACTTTTTGCAGGCCATCCAATCAGGTGTGGGACCATGGATTAAGCAGCTCTCTTCTATCAACGTTCAAGACCAGTGAACAGGCGTCATCAGATCCAATTAATTTAATAAATTTTATTACATTTTACCTTTCAATCTTGTTTACTAGTTAACACGCGTGTCACGATGTTGTGACACCGCTCACGTCTCATCTTTCGTACTGTTTTACTATTCACCATGCATTACGCCACTAAAAAGTAGTATGAGAACCAAAATAGGCTCCTTGATTCGCACCAATGACGAAGACTCAGATGAATGCGACCCTATGAGAATTGGCCCGTCACTTACTGGGTTCAATTAATCTAACAAATTTTATCATATCATGCCAATCTTGTTTACTGGTTAACGTGCATTACGTTGTCGTAGCATTGCTCATGTCCCATTTTTCGTACTTTTTTACTATTCATGGTGAATAGGCTCCTCTATTCGTACCAACGATGAAGGCTTCGGCCATTGCGACCCTATGAGCATTGGCCCGTAACTTATTGGGTCCAATTAATGTAATAAATTTTGTTACATCTTGCCTTTCAACTTGTTTATTAGTTAACAGGCGTCACGTTGCTGTGGCCTTGCTCACGTCCCATCTTTCGTACTGTTTTATTATTCACCACGCTTCACGTTTTAAAAATTTTAGATTCTGAATTTAAATAGTATACCTCCTAGTTTCTGAAGTTAGATAATTATAGTATAGATGAATTCCTTTTATAAAAAAATTTAAATTGAATATATAATCAGGATGGTAGCATCCGTCTAGAGTTAATTCCTTTCTTAAGGTTTATTAGAGCTTGTTGGAGATCCATAAAAAAGGTATTGCCATAATATTGCTACTTAATCTCAGATAAACACATAATATAGAACTTATTTTTGGGATTTACTAAGAGGGCTAGATAAGTCAAAGTTTACCACTATCTCAATTGATTATTAATTGTGATACATATTACAAATTGAAAACCTAGTAGGTCCTCAAAATTATTGTATTTCATAAAATTAATGCCTATCATCATGTGTAATTTATGATAAAGCACCATGTTCAACCAAGTATTAGGTCCAATAAAGAAGTATATCAAGAGGCACATCCGAAAAAATAAGCTGGCTAGAGAGATCTTTTATGCATTAGCTAAAGTAAACCGGTATAATTTAGTTGGATCAGCATGCATTATGCCAGAGATGTTAATCCAATTCCAACTTGATTATGTTTCGATTGAAAGTTCATATAATCCAATCAAACCAAATCTCCTGCTTTTGATGTGGTCAGAAGACAAGAGAAAAGTTTGCCAATATTTCACTAGCATGATGAAGGCTGATGTGGCTGATCCGATGCTGTTAGAGTTAACTGTGAAGGAAACTAATGGAGCCCCGTCTCGATCCCGCAGGATGACTTCGGCCTTCGAGGTCCCCTCGGCCATCGAAGTCCCTTCGGCCTCCGAGGTCCCTTCGGACTCCGAGGTCCCTTCGGTCTTCAGGGTCCCCTCGCTCTCGGCTTCGGCCTGACACCCCCTCGGCCTCGAGCTTCTGTCTCGGCCTCGGCCTCGAGCCTCCACCTCGGCAGTCGGCCATGCACGCTCCCTCGGCCGGACTGCCACGTCATAGAGCCCCCGTGGCTGCTCCCAAGCTCCTCTAGAAGCTGCCGAGCCCCCTCGGCCATGCAAGTTGCCGAAATCCCCTCGGCCACCATGAACAGTGCTTGGCCATCTCGGCCTCGGCCTCGATCCCAGTCGGCCTCGGCTCCAGTCGGCCTCGACCCTAGTCGGCCTTGGCTCCGGTCGGCCTCGGTCCCGGTTGGCCTCGGCCTCAGCTTCCAGCACCAAGCTCCTCTCGGCACTCGGCTGCCCCCTCAGCCTCGCATGGCCTCGGCCTCAGCCTCAGCTCCCAGCACCGAGCTCCCCTCGGCACTCCGCTACCCCTTGGCCTCGTATGGCCTCGGCACTTGGATGCCCCCTCGGCCTTGGCCTCAGCTTCAAGCACCGATCTCCCCTCGGCACTCGGCTGCCCCCTCGGCCTCGGCCTCAACTCTTCCACTCGTCCTCGGCCTCAGCTCTCCACACCGAGCTCCCCTCGATACTCCGCTGCCCCCTCGGCCTCGTACGGCCTCGGCACTCGGCTGCCCCCTCGGCCTCGACCTCGGCTCTTCCACTCGGCCTCGGCCTCAGTTCCCTGCATGGAGCTCCCCTCGGCACTCCGCTGCCCCCTCGGCCTCGCACGGCCTCGGCTTCAGCTCTTCCACTCGACCTCGGCCTCAGCTCCCAGCACTGAGCTCCCCTCGGCACTCCGCTGCCTCCTCGGCCTCGTATGGCCTCGGCACTCGGCTGCCCCCTCGGCCTCGCATGGCCTTGGCCACAGCTCCCAGCATCGAGCTCCCCTCGGCCTCGGCTCTTCCCCTCGGCCGTGAATAGTGCCATGCAAGCACTCTATAATCAATGCTCTATGAGGGTTAGTTGGCTTCAACTCAACATCATCTTCCGTCCCAATGGCTGTACCTTAGGACCCACACGACTAACTTTATCACCCATCACTGTCTGCACAGGACAACCGAAAAGGTGATATGGGGGACACGTCTGGCAAGCATCGTAACGGTCGGCCACACCCTACAGTAGCTTGCAACAGCTATCCAAACCAAAATAGCACCTGCCAACCAGCTGCAGCCACCTACTCTGATGGGACACGGCCTATAGCCTGACACATCACAGGAGGTAAGCTCCACTGTTGTTGCCATCAATTAATACTCTGACAAGTGGCAGCACCCCATGCCTCACAGACATCAGTTCTAGACTTCACCCATCAAAGTCATCATTATGGAGCCTCAACCACTCAAGCCAGACCAACTCTAAGCATCTATAAAATGGGTAAGAGGGATCCCCGACCAGGTAACGAACTCATTACACTCCTAAACGCTCATTCTTGCTCACAAAGACCATGGCTCTAAGCCTCTCTCTTCTTCTATCTTTTGAGCTTCCTCAAGCTCACAGCTATTGCCCAGAGCACTGACTTGAGCGTCGGAGGGTCCCCACCAGAATCTCCGGCCCTCGGGACTTGTTTGTAGGCCCACAGGCGCAAGAAGCTCGCCGGAGGATCCCGAGCTCATTGGAGGAGGCGACCGAACGCTCGCGGATATTCGAGGACGGTGATTTGGCATCAACAGATTGGCGCGCCAGGAAGGGGGGGTCAGCGATGCTGGTTTGCAGATCCTCATCCCTTTTTTATCAAAATGGTGGATAGTGAAGATGGTGATGACAAGAATCCAGGAAGCTTTCACTAGTTACACTGGGGGGCACTTTCAACGAGCTAAGCAAAAGCTTCGGAAGCAACATCTCATGACCACGTGACAGCGAGCAAAAGCTTCCACTCGCTTTTTGGTCACTGCTCAGGCCAGCCATCCTTCATCCTGTTGGGAATCTTCTCAGCAAGAGGTCCACCATCATCAAGCTTATCAGCGACTTAAAGCTCAAAGAGCCATCATTCGCCGCCCAAGCAGCCTTCTCTCCTACAGACGGCGACGCAGAGGAAGGCCCAAGTAAGGGCAGCGGTACCTCCACTCCAACCAACTTGATTTCCTGGGAGGCAGACCACCAGTAGGTGGAAGTGCTCAAGTCCGTAGAAGAAAAATAGGGGTGCCGCAAGAGCTAGGTACGCTGCACTTAAGACAGTATTTCTTTCATTGATACTTAAAAATGTTATGCAAGGAAGACCGACTCTGCATTGGCATTCAAGACCAACCTAGCGTTAGCATCTCAAAAGCCCGATGTACTATCGGCACTCAAGCCCGACTCCGGTCAGCACTCAAAGCTCGATGTACCATCAGCACCAAAGATCGGTGAACCACCAAATCCAAAAAGCCCAATGTACCATCGATATCGAACACCGATGTACCACCAAATCCAAAAAGCCCGATGTACTATCAGCACTGAAGATCGGTGTACCATTAGATCCAAAAAGCCTGATGTACCATCGGTACTCAAGCCCGACTTTGGTCGGCACTCAAAGCCCAATGTACCATCGACACCAAAGATCGATGTACCACCGGATCCAAAAAGCCCGATGTACTATCGGCACTGAAGACTGGTGTACCACCGGATCCAAAAAGTCCAATGTACCATCGGCATCAAAGACCGATGTACCATCAGATCCAAAAGGCCCGATGTACCATCGGCACTCAAGCCCAACTCCGGTCGGTACTCAAAGCCCGATGTACCATCGGCACCAAAGACCGATGTACCACTGGATCCAAAAAGTTTGATGTACCATCGGCACCGAAGATCGGTGTACCACTAGATCTAAAAGGCTCGATGTACCATCGGCACTTAAGCCTGACTTCGATCGGTACTCTAAGCCCGATGTACCATCGGCACCGAAGACCGTGTACCACCAGATCCAAAAAGCTCGATATACCATCGACACCGAAGACCGGTGTACCAACAAATCCAAAAATCCCAATGTACCATCGATACCGAAGACAGGTGTACCACCGGATCCAAAAAGCCCAATATACCATCGGCACTCAAGCCCAAGGCCAGCTCGGCACCAAAGGCCAAAGACTGACTCCAACATTAGCAGCAAAGATCGATGGCGCAAAGAAAAAGGCACCTGACGACTCTCAACTCTCAGGTCACCCTTCGGGGTTAAAGGCTCCCGAGCATGGTCCCATCCCAGCAACTCTCGGGTCACCCTCCAGGGTTTAAAAGGCTCTCGACGGCCTCAACTTTGCCTCAGCGGCTTGTCATAGCCTTAATGGCTCCATTTCAGCCTTAGCGGCTTCAACTCTGTATCAGCGGCCAACGGCCAGTTGCGTAATACCTTTATTTAAATTATGCACTTGCAACATATTGCTGGTTACTTTCAACCATCAAGAAGCCCCAAGATAGCTCACAGCTGGGAGAGGCCAACTCCCCAACTTACAGTTGACGGGCATCCGCTTCCGGACTCTGCATCAGAAGAGGACTACTGGCTGCCAGTCAAGGGAAGCGTGAAGATGTCTACACAAGGCACCGCAAAGAGAGGAAGAAGTTGGCCTCGCCCTGGCATCATTCCATCCCGCTTCTCTGCGGCACTCCCGCTTGGCCACCTTGGCCTCGGCCTCGGTCCCAGTCGGCCTTGGCTCCAGTTAGCTTCGGCCCCAGTCGGCCTCGGTCCCAGTCGGCCTCAGCCCCAGTCGGCCTCGGCTCCAATCGGCCTCGGTCCCAGTCGGGTTGGCTCCTATCGGCCTCGGCTCCAATCGGCCTCGGCCTCGGTCCCAGTCGGCCTCGGCCACAATCAACATTGTTTCCTGGAGGGCAGGTCATCAACTCAGCAGGAGACCAATTTCTTTAAAGAAAAAGCTCTCAAGCCTGTAATCAACATCGACACCAAACACAACGCAAAGGCAAACAACTACGAAAAAGCTAAGTACACTACACTTTGAGAAAAAGTTTCTTTTCGTTAGTGTCTGAATGCATTACAGGAAATCGACAAAATTAACCTTTCAAAAAGGCTCTTAATGGTCCTGCGATCATAAGGTCACCCCCGGGCCGGCCGCGAAACCCCCGCGGCGGTTCAAGACCTATGGCTCCAGCGACCTCAAGTTACTCCTCGGGCTGGCCACGAACCCCTCGAGGTGGTTTCAAAGAAGCTCGGCAGCATTGTGGCTAAGAGGACACCACTCGGTCTGGCTAGCATACGCCCCGAGTCGATTTAAGTCCCAACAGCTCGTACCCATTCGAGTCACCTCCCGGACCAGCACACAAACATCCGAGACGGCTCCGAAGGAGCTTGGAGGAATCGCGACTAATGGATACCACTCGGTCTAGCTAGGATATGCCCCCCGAGTCAGTTCAAATCCCTAATAGCTCATACCCACTCGAGTCACCTTCCAGACCAGCACACAAACACCCGAGATGGCTCCGAAGGAGCTCAGTGGCATCGCAGCTAACGAATACCACTCGGTCCGGCTAGGATATGCCCCCGAGTTGGTTCAAATCCCTAACATCCCCTACCCGCTCGAGTCACCTCCCGGACCAGCACACAAACACTCGAGGTAATTTTATTTCAGCCCCCATGACTCTATTTCTACTTCAGCAATTTTATTTCAGCCTCAATAGCTTTATCTCTAACTCCACGGTATTATTGCAGCCTCAACGTCTCTCTCTGCCTCAGCGGCATCATTGCAGCTTCAATGGTTGTCTCTGCCTCAATGGCATCATTGCGGCCTCATCGGCTCTCTCTGCCTCAGCGACGTATTTGTTGATCCATTTATTAATTTTGACGATTATTAAAGGAATTGAGTATATTTATTTGATTACTAATGGATTTTATAAGTGTTTCAAGACTTAAATTTATTTGATCAATTTAAAGGAATTAAGAAATGAATTTTGAATCAAATACAAATCAGAGATTTCAAAGTTTCAGAGCTTGGAGTCGACACCTAGAAAATTTGGAGCCGACCCTATGGCCAATTCAATTTTAATCTGATTCTGATACGATCCGGAGCCGACACCTAGAGTTTCGGAGTCGACACTTACAGTGTCAGGAGCCGACTCCGATGCGGGGATAGAACGTTAATTTTTTGAGCATCCTGGAGCCGACACTTACAGTTTTCGGAAGCCGACACCTGACGATGGCGAGCCGACACTTACTTTTTTGGAGCCGACTCCTCAACGAACTCAGAAATTTCTATTTTTGGAAAAACAACCTGGAGCCGACACCTGAAAAGTTGGAGCCGACTCCAACCTGACTGGGACGAAAATTTAAAATGCCAGATCAGCTCTAACGGTAATATTTCCTTTTTACCTAATTTCTAACGGATATATTTTGTTTCCAGGTACACTCCAACGGCTAGTTTCATCCAAAAAATGGATTGAAAAAATCTATAAAAAGGGAAAACACCCGTTTGAAAAGAGAGAGACGAAAAAATAGAAAATTTTTAAATCAAAATCCGAGAAACCTGAGCCTGAAATCCAAGAGAAAAGCTTCAAACTTCAAATCCTTCCACTCCACAAAGCTCAAAGAAGAATCCAAGCGCCCCAAATCAAAAATAAGGAATTCTCAAATTGAGGAAAAAGAGACCATTTTCAATCTTCTCAACTGCATCTACTGTGAGGAATCGGAGCTGAGGCTTGATTCAACCAAAGGAGAAGAGGAAAAGAAGAAAAGAAGAAAAGCTCAAAGCCAAACAACTTCAAACCAGGCTTTTCTAAACCTATTTACTTATTTTTGAATATTTGCTCATTGAGGAGCTGTGATCTTTGTAAAACATTTCTTTTTGTTTGTGCCTAGTTCAATCAAAGGGGATTGAACTAGTGGAGGTTGTATACCTCGGGTCAAGCTAGTTTAGCTTGAGTTTAGGGTTGTGTGCTGGTGAGCCCGAAAAACCGGCTGGGTTCGTTGTGATCCCGGGTAAAACAAACAAGTTTGAGTTGTGAACTTGTAAAACAACTCGGCTGTAATCGAGGAGATTATAGTGTGGACCCAAGTAGGATCTTGGGAGTGGACGTAGGTGTTGGATACACCGAACCACTATAAAATCTTTGTGTTTGCCGTGCTTCCATTGTCTCTATCTCTATCTCTATTTTGATTGTGCTTTATATTTACATTGCATTTATTTCATTCATCTTAAGCAAACAATTTTTTAAAAGGCTAAATTTTTAAAGAACCCAATTCACCCCCCCCTCTTGGGTTGTCATCTGGGCCAACAATTGGTATCAGAGCAAGTGCTCATTAGATTTTGATCACACGATCAAGAGCTAAAGATCCAAATGGCAGCTCAAGTTGGATCATTTGCCGAAGGTCATTCTACAAATAGACCTCCCTTGTTTAATGGTTCCAACTATTCTTATTGGAAAGCAAGAATGAGGATATTCATTCAAGCTTCTGATTATGAATTGTGGGGTGTTATAACTAATGGACCTAGTACACCCACACACGTTGTTGATGGCACTATTGTTCCTAAGCCCGAAAGGGATTGGAATGATAATGATAGGAAAATGGCACAGCTCAATGCTAAGGCCATGAATGTCTTATATTGCTCTTTAGATGCTAATGAATTTAATAGAATCTCCACATGTAATTCCGCAAAGGAGATTTGGGATAGATTAGAGGTTACCCATGAGGGTACTAACCAAGTAAAAGAATCCAAAATAAACATTCTTGTTCATAAATATGAGTTATTTTGCATGGAACAAACTGAAACTATAGCAGCATGTATACTAGATTTACTGATATTGTAAATGGGTTGAAAAGTTTAGGCAAAACATATTCTAACTCTGAACTTGTTCGTAAAATTCTCAGGTCACTTCCAAGAACGTGGGAAGCGAAGGTGACAGCAATCCAAGAAGCAAAGGACCTCAACACCTTACCCTTAGAGGAGCTTCTAGGATCCCTAATGACCCATGAATTGACCATGAAGCAGCACATAGAAGAAGATGTGAAAAAGAAAAAGACCATAGCTCTTAAGGCTGCTGAAATGAGGAGAGCTGCAATGATAGTGAAGAAGATGATGATGAGACAGCTCTTCTAGCAAGAAAGTTCAAAAAATTCATGAGGAGAAAGAGACCCTTCCACAAGAAGAAATTTGGAACTAAGATGGAAGGAGAGAAAGAAAAAGACAAGGACAAGGATAAAGAGAAAGACCCCTTGATTTGCTATGAATGTAAGAAACCGGGGCATTACAGATATGATTGTCCTCAACTGAAAAAGACTTTCAAGAAGAAAAAGAAAGCCTATGTTGCAACTGGAGCGACAGCGATGAATCCTCATCGGAGGAAGAACAAAAGGAGGTTGCTAACATTTGCTTTATGGCAAACGAAGAGTGAGGTAAGTTCTGAAAACCTTGCGATGAATTTGCTTTTGATGAATTGTTTGATGCTTTTAATGAACTTGTTGGTGATTTCAAAATTTTGAAAAAGAAATATAAGTTTTTGAAAAATAAAAATTTAACTTTGATTGAAGAAAAAGAAAATCTTAATAATGAAACTAAAGTGCTGAAATCTGAAAAAGAAAATTTGACTAAAGAAAAAGAATCAATTTCCAATGAAAATGATAAACTAAAGAAGGAAGTTGATAAATATAAAAGTATTGTTGATAAATTCACTTATAGTTCAGAAAAACTTAATTTATTGTTAAGTAATCAAAGAGCTATATATGATAAGGCTGGTTTAGGATATAGACCTAATTTGAAACAAAAATTTGTCAAAAACTTTTTTAGAAAGGAACAAAACAATGATAATGTTACATGTCATTACTGTAACAAGAAGGGACACAAAGTTTTTGAATGCAATTTTAAGAAAATAGATAAGAAGATAAATAGTAAAGGAAAGAAAATTTGGGTTCCTAAAGGAACAATTGTTTATGCTACTAACCATGAAGGACCCAAGAAAGCTTGGGTACCTAAATATAAGACTTAATTATTTTTGCAGGAGTGTCTTGCGGCCAAAAGATCAAAGAGAAAGTGGTATCTCGATAGCGGCTGCTCAAGGCACATGACGGGTGACAAGGATCAATTCATCACCCTTGAAAGCAAAAGAGGAGGAGTAGTTACATTTGGTGACAATGGCAAAGGCCAAATCTTGGGGTTTGGTAACATTCAAATAACTCCCTCCACATATATTGAAAATGTCTTATATGTTAATGGTTTGAAACATAATTTAATTAGCATTAGTCAATTATGTGATAAAGGTTTTAAAGTATCATTTGAATCTTCTATATGCACAGTTTCTAATCCCATTGATAATAGCATTGTTTTTATTGGAAATAGAAATGGCAATGTATACCTGATTGATTTAGACAATTTGTCTACTAGTAATCATTGCTTAGTTGCTAATAATGCTAATATAAATGAGATTGGTTGGTTGTGGCATCGTAGATTAGGTCATGCAAGCACACACCTTATTTCAAAATTAATTAGAATGGATTTAGTAAAAGGACTTCCACAATTAGATTTTGAAAATAATAAAATTTGTGATGCATGTCAATTTGGAAAACAAACTAGAAATTCTTTCAAAACTAAAAATATTGTTTCCACTTCTAGGCCACTTGAACTACTTCACATGGATCTTTTTGGACCTACTAGAACCACAAGTCTAGGAGGAAAGAAATATGGTCTTGTGATTGTAGATGATTACTCTAGATACACTTGGGTATTATTTTTAGCTCATAAGGATGAGACCTTTCCACTATTTTTGAAATTCTTCAAGAAGGTCACAAATGAGAAAAACAACACCATAGTGTCTCTAAGAAGTGATCATGGCACCGAATTTGAAAATCATTTATTTAAAAATTTTTGCATAGAAAATGGCATCCATCATAATTTTTCTGCACCTAGAACACCGCAACAAAATGGTGTAGTTGAAAGAAAAATAGAACCCTAGAAGACATGGCCCGTACCATGCTATGTGAAAGCAACTTACCAAAATACTTTTGGGCAGAAGCTATAAACACGGCATGCTACATCCTTAATAGAGCTTTAATTAGGCCAATCATTAAGAAAACACCTTATGAACTATGGAATAATAGAAAACCAAACATAAGTTATTTTCATGCATTTGGTTGTAAGTGTTTCATTCATAATAATGGCAAAGATAACTAGGAAAATTTGATGCAAAATCTGATGAAGGCATATTCTTAGGATATTCAACATCAGTAAAGCTTATAGAGTATTTAACAAGAGAAACTTAATTGTAGAAGAATCTATTCATGTAATTTTTGATGAATCTTTAGCATCAAGTTCTAAAAAGATTGATGATGAGGAAGATACAAACATTCTAGAAAGAGATTGAAAAATTAAATATAGATGTATCTTCAGATCATGAACAAGAAGCTAAAGATAATGATTCTCCTAGTGTTGATGTTGTTCATAATGATATAGATCTACCTAGAGATTGGAGATATGCCTATGGTCATCCAAGAGAATTAATTATAGGTGATCCATCTCAAGGAGTAAGAACTAGATCATCAATGAGAAACATCAATAATCATCTTGCATTTGTATCTCAAATTGAACCTAAAACTATTGAAGAAGCTGAAAAAGATAATAACTGGATGTTAGCCATGCAAGAAGAATTAAATCAATTTACTAGAAATAATGTTTGGACATTAGTGGATAGACCTAAAGATCATTCTGTAATAGGATCAAAATGGGTATTTAGAAATAAATTAGACGAAAATGGCATAGTAATTAGAAACAAAGCTAGATTAGTTGCAAAAGGATATAATCAAGAAGAAGGAATTGATTTTGATGAAACTTTTGCACCTGTAGCTAGACTTGAAGCAATTAGATTGTTACTTGCATTTGCATGTCATATGCATATCAATTTATTTCAAATGGATGTTAAAAGCGCATTTTTAAATGGATTTATAAATGAAGAAGTTTTTGTTGAACAACCACCGGGATTTGAAGATCATGAATTTCCAAATCATGTTTTTAAATTACACAAAGCACTATACGGTTTGAAACAAGCACCTAGGGCTTGGTATGAAAGATTAAGTAAATTTCTGATTGAAAATGATTTTGTAAGAGGAAATGTCGATAAAACACTATTTTTGAAAACAAAAGATAAAGATTTATTAGTAGTACAAATATATGTTGATGATATTGTTTTCGGTGCTACTAACAATTTGTTATGTCAAGAATTTGCTAAGTTAATGCAGGGTGAGTTTGAAATGAGTATGATGGGAGAACTCAACTTCTTCCTAGGACTTCAAATCAAACAAAGCAAAGATGGAATCTTCATCAATCAAGCCAAATACACAAAAGAACTGCTCAAGAAATTTGGAATGGAGTCAATCAAACCACTTGGGACACCTATGAGTCCTTCGTGCAAATTGGACAAAGATGAAGATGGTAAGAAAGTAGATCAAAAACATTACAGAGGTATGATTGGATCTCTTCTTTACTTAACTGCTAGTAGACCAGATATTATGTTTGCAGTATGTTTATGTGCTAGATTTCAATCTGAACCTAAAGAATCTCACTTAATTGCTGTAAAAAGAATTTTAAGATATTTAAGTGGAACTAAAAATGTAGGTTTATGGTACTCTAGAGACTCAACTTTAAATTTAATTGCATATTCTGATTCTGACTATGCTGGATGTAAATTGGATAGAAAAAGCACAAGTGGTGCATGTCAATTCTTAGGATGTAACTTAATCTCTTGGTTTAGCAAAAAGCAAAATTCGGTTGCATTATCTACTGCTGAAGCAGAATATGTTGCAGCTGGAAGTTGCTGTGCTCAAATCCTTTGGATTAAGAGACAACTTGAAGATTATGGCATAACCCTTGATAAAACACCAATTAGATGTGATAACACGAGTGCAATAAATCTAACTAAAAATCCAATTCAACATTCAAGAACAAAACACATTGAAATTAGATATCATTTCATAAGAGAACATGTAGCTAATAATGAAATTTGTCTTGAATATGTTAATACAGAGGAACAATTAGCTGACATATTTACAAAACCTTTGAGTGAAGAGAATTTTGTTATCTTAGAGGTGAATTAGGGATATGTGACCCTATGGATTGATTTTGATACATTAAGGAATGAGAATCTAGATTTCTATCAATTTCTTGATATTCCTTCACAATTTTAAGGACAAATTATCTAGTCATTTGAGCTATTTGATCCTTAATACTCCAAATTTTATCAAAATTTTATAAATTTTTTGACGAGTTTCAGTCATTTGAATCTCAATTATTTTTTGCTGAATTGTCTTTGGAGTCGACACCTCAGAATGAGGAGTCGACACCTCTGACTGTGTCGCTCTCGGTCCCTGACCTTGGAGCCGACACCTGTGAATTCGGAGCCGACTCCAGTTCGAGCGCTGACTGTGTTAGCGATTTGGAGTCGACACCCGACTTTGCGGGAGTCGACACCTGGGAGTCAAAATTGATTTATTAGGGCAGAGTCGACACCTCGTCATTTCATAACTTTCTCAAATCCTAACCAAACTCTTCCAAAATTCTTCCAAAACTTCCCCATCTCTAATTCCATCCAAATCGAACCTTTCCCAAATCAAATGGCACCCAAAAGGAGAGAATCAGTGGTTGGAGCGCCGGTACTACGGGAAAGCGGTCCGCACGTCGTCCCGTTCGTGAGCCGACTCCAAGCAGCGATTCGTCCACGGATTCTGACAACCCCAACACATCTTCCACAAGGTAGATACCTTAGCTGATAGAGTCATCACAATGGGGAGAAAATTGATTTTGACCTATTTGAATCCGAGGGTTTTTCAATCGGGAGACAATTGAAGGAAATGGGCTGGGATAAGCTGTGTCTCTTGATGTTCCTACCTATCCAGCCTTAGTAAAAGAATTCTATTTCAATTTGGCTAGAGGGGATGGAGGTTTAGTAAGCAAGTTAAGGGAAAAGGATTCATCTCACCTTTCAAAAGCTTGGAAACCTCCTTAGCATCCCAATCACTGGTTTAGCAGCTGACATGCACAGTGATAGGTCAGCAGCCTTTCAAGGATGTTAGGAAGGGAAGTAACAGAGTTTGAGGAAATTAGAGCCAATCAACTACCCCTAGAATTGAGATTATTACACAATATATGCAGTAGGATCTTGTTTCCAAAGACTGGTCGGTTTGAGTATGTCTCGGAGCGAGACATTGTGGTTATGGACAGTGTTCTGACTGGGCAGCCGATCAATCTGGCAGCAATGATGATTTTTATATGGCAGAAGCTGGAGGGAAGAGGAGATCATCCCTACCGTATGGAATGGTACTTACTATGGTTTTCAAGAGCCAAGGGGTTGTAATTCAAGAGAATGAACCTTCCAAGAACCTGAGGCACACAGATTACTATAGTTTGGCAACATTGCATCGGATGGGTTTTGCTAAAGTGAATGGACAGTGGGATAGGAAAGGACACTGTAACCCCCCCGTAAATTATTATGGGGGAATGTAACTCTTAGTATTTATTTTAGGGACACCTGGCATCTTAACTCCCTTCTGATGTTTAAATCTCCATGCGACGTCTGGTTTCTTGGGTCTTCGCACGTCGGATGGGTTCCCATCTTCTATTGATCCAAGGCGTCGCGTGGGAGAATAAAAGGAGTCGAAGGATGACTCCCTCATTCACCCTGATGCACACCTCTTCCAGGTAATCCCTTGCCCATCCTCTTAATGCCCGAGAGAGAGAGAGAGAGAGAGATAGCCGAGAGAGAGAGAGAGAGAGAGAGAGAGAGAGAGACAGCCGGGAAGAGAAAGAGAAAGAGCCTGGGAAGGGAGAGAGAGAGAGAGCGGGCAATCGGGGAGATGAAGGGAAAGAGCTTGCCCGTCATCACCTTCGAGCACAAGAGGGATGTCTATGGATTTGCGGTGCGGCCTCAACACTTGCAGCAATACCGAGAGAGGAAGAAGAAGAGAGATCAGATCGATGGATCTTCTTCCTAGAGAGGCAGGCGACGTCTGCCCCAGTTTCCTCCCATGACTCTTCTCCAGAGGAAGGTGGAAATGCATCATCTTTGCGGGAAGCTAGAGTCACGGGACACGAATCCGATCACAGTGTGCGTGACAAATCTCATGGTCTGGAGGAAATTGGAGCGGAGAAGAGGACAATAGAAAAGGAGATGGGAACACATAAGATCCAAACTTGGGCTCATATTAGGCCTTCCCTCCGTCCTATTGAGCAGATGATGAGCTTTCGTGGCAAGAAGAGGAGAAATTTAATGGGCAATGAGCAAGATGCTGAGAAAAGCGGTACCAATCGGGCACCCACTCAAGAGGGGAAGCCCACGGAGGATTCTGAGGATGAGTTTTATGAAGTGGAAAGGCCAGAAGCTGTCCCCTGTTTCGAGCGAAACAGGGGAGCGGGGGGATGGCTTTCGCTGAACTGGGCCGGCTGGGCCGGCCGGTTCAGGGCCTTTTGAGCCAAGCAGGTATGAGTTTTGGGGCTAGTTTTGGGCCCCGTAATGGGACGGAATTAGCAAGAAAATTATATGGCTAGAATCTTGGTGAATTCTAGTTTCATGGGGTATTTTTACTTCCCCAATTGGGTGTGTATAGTGGGAGATATTCGAGCCCAAAGTAGGGCCCGTGAATAGTCTGGGTAGAAATTCTAAGGGTCATTTTAATACTCCTTGCTAATCAATTAATTGTGTAAATGATCCTGTAGGTGCTCAGACATCTGACTAGCTTATTTATACCTGTTGGATTGCGTGCTGAGGTAAGTAAGCCAGTTATCAGTTTATTAAATAATTTATTTCAGGATATGCGTAGTTAAATTGTGAATTGTGATATGAAGAATTGTTATTGACTAAATTGTAAGTAGATGAATACATGGCTGTTTATGTGATATGATTTCGTGTGGGGATGCTATGCATGAGAAATGCAGTTAGTATGACATTGATATGATATATTACATGCAATTGTTCAGTAAGTATAATTCACTGTTTTGCTACATGATTGATGTATTGATGTATTGATGTATGATGTATGATGTGAGGTACGGTTATGTTTCGCTGCGGCTCACCTTTGCTCTGTCATACCACACCACATCTAGAGGATGTGTTTTGATGATTATTGCCATGCACCTACACATCTAGAGGATGTGCTCAGAGGAGGCATTGCTGGCCGTGGGACACATATCTATATGTGCCGCCGTGGTTCACCTTTGTTAGGATTGCTTTGAGGTGGCACCACACATATAGAGTATGTGTTCTGGTGGACCATGATATTGAGATATTACTGGGCCGTGGGTCACATTTACAGTTACCATTGAGAGTATAAACAGTGGGTTTACTTATATAGTATAATTGAGCGGCTATGGATGCAAATGATTGGTATTATATTCATAAGTGCCGCCGCGGTTCTCCTTTGCTATGGCCATACACATCTAGAGGATGTGCTCAGATGAGGCATTGCAGGGCCGTGGGACACGCATGATATAATACTTACATTGCATAATGGAGTGATTGTGAATGCAAAAGAATGAATTATATTGATATGTGCCGCCGCGGTTCTCCTTTGTTAGGGCATGTAGAGGCCACACATCTAGAGGATGTGCTCAGATGAGGCATTGCAGGGCCGTGGGACACATATAATATAATATGACAATGAATTGTTTATATGCACTGATACTTTGCTATGATATAATACAACAATGATGAGTGCAAATGATTTGAATTATATTTATATGTGCCACCGCGGCTCTCCTTTGTTACGGGGCATTGCAGGGCCGTGGGACACATATGATATAAAATAACAATGATGGGTTTACTTACATGGCATGTTTGAGTAATTGAACAATGTTTAAGCATGCAAATCATCTATGTGTTTATTGATTATCATGCTATAATTTGATTGCATAACATGGTTTACTTACTGAGTGTAATCTCATAAAAATATTATAATGTTTTTGCTACAGGACCATGAGATTTGAGAATAACATGTTGGAGTGATGGACCTCAACTCAAATAAAATATAGATTTTTGTTTTATTGCTATACCAGTGTATTTATGTGTAGGGCTTGATGCCCAGACTATATTATTGTGGTGTGTAAGGAACCATAGGTTCGTTGGAGCTTCTATTTAAAATAAAGAGGATTCATATGTTGATGTAACCCCAGTAATGCTTATGTGTAGGGCTTGTAGCCCAAATCTTTAGTTATGGATTGTATTAAAGTCATGGACTTGAATGATATATAGGTTGTTGCTTTTCTTGAATTCAGTGTCATGTTTCGAGATGCCTTGCGTGCTCGGTGCGCGGCGGGTTGTCACCCTAGCTCAAAAATTTTGGGTCTGGGGCGTGACAGCTTTTATGGTATCAGAGCACTAGGTTATGACCTTAGGGACACAGACATATTGACATGATAACAGTTATGACCTAGGGACACGGACATATTGACATGATAACAGTTATGACCTTAGGGACATAGACATATTGACATGATAACACGTAGAGAACATATTTTGATGACATTATACCTAGGGAAACTTGACACTCTAGGAAAAATACTAGGATGATATGGAGACAATTATGACTTTCAAGGAATTTCATGAATTATGCTTTGGAAGCTTGAAATTTAAAGTTTATCAAGATATTAATTGAATTACAAATTTGATAGGGATTAAGAATGAACCATCGCAAGCCAATGATATTGTGAGACTCCCAAGCTTGTGACTTTGACCAATGGGGAGGCCAAGGGGCTTCTAGAAGTTTTAGCTCCATTAAACTTGTTGGAAATGATTCGTAGCAGTTTCAGACCTTTAAATAATATGAGAGATGAAATTTTAATTGGATATGCAATAAAAGATAGATGAATATATGGAATAAACATAGTAGTGGAAAATTGCAATTGATGACTAATATAACTAAACACCATTATGTCCATATTGCAATTGAGTTGATATATGGATCTTGAGGTATTAAATCTGAATTTGAATGTGGATGAATATAATGAATTTTAATTGTAGAACTTACATTATTGATATTGTAAGATTATGAACTCATCTGCTGGTTATAGGGATGATTAATATTGATGATATTTTGGGAATGGAATAGTTAATTACATGTTTTTGATTAATCACAATTGAGTACTTTCTGAATTTGAGTCTGGATGGATAAATATATATAGTGAATTTTACTAAGAGAACTTTTATTATGGATATTGCATGTTCAAAACTGATTGTTAATATTGATGCTAACGAAATAGTTGAATGCATATTATGTCATGATGGGCCAATTAGGAAGAATATAAAATTTTAAATTCTGAGATAATTATTGTTTAAGTTTTGAGAATAGTAGACTTTAGAACTAATTTTGGCTATGCATGATCAAGTATTTGATAGTAGAAAGTGAAAGATTTTGGCAATAATGAGAATAAGATAAACTCCACTGATAAAGAATTTTATGGAAATTTTCATCTGTCAATAGATTTCTAAATCAAGACATCTGTTCATTAAGTTATTGTGCCTTTCTTCATGATTCCTATGTCGATATCTTTCTCCAGGATGGATAAATTATCAATCATCCATATGTGGCATAATTATTGTTAAGAAAATAAGAGGGAGATGATTTTATTTTAGATTATTATCAGTTATGGATTATGGTTAAGGGTACATCTATTATCACTTTCAAGTCATAGAGAGATTACTATAATTTTCAATTATGTCTTTCGAATGATAAGTGCATTTTCAATCTTGATTGACCTTGTAAGTCTTGTATCCATCTGAGCTAGATTGGTGAAGTCACTTTGAGATATTTGAAGGGTTTAAATTAGTTGGTCATATTATGCCATGAGGCATTGCATAATCTATAGATGATTTTGTTAATCATTGGTAATGAAATAATCGATTCAAGAATTTGAATCATTTAAATTGCATTATTTATTGAGGATATACTGATCTATTCATGAGAAATTGATTGGTTATGGTGGTATTATTGATAAATATGAAGGGGATAAAATAATTATACTGATGATTAATGATGGCACTATTATTCAAAGAAATTAAATTAGTTGATTATGATAATTATGAAAGATATCCTAAATGATTGGCTTAATGTTCATTGATGTTAGCTTGAAGCATTCAAGAGTGAAACCAAGTATGTTATGATGATTAAATAAGTGTCGTAAGGATTAATGACACATTCAACTATTCAAGAGTTGAGAGAGCATTGGAAAAAACTATCTTATATCTAATTCACAAGAATTTAGAACTGTCTTATCGAGGAATTAAGAGTACCTGATGTGTTACTAACCTTAAGAATGAATGACATAATACATGTGATGGACTCTATGATATTTATGATGATTGTGTTGTGAGAAGTTAAGGTATAAAAAAAAAAAAAAAGGGTACAGGAAAGAAATACTTCTTAAGGAATTCAATTTTATTTGGTAGAAAGATTAAATTAATTTTGAAAGTTGGATATGTCATTTGGGTGCTTGGAAATGAAATAAAAGTTTGCTAGTGAGTATCTTTAATGGTATAAAATTTGTGGACATTTAATTTTGAGGATGAAATTTTAGTGAGATAAAGATGTTAATATTTGTTTTTGGTTTAATGGTAAACTGCGTAAATTGAGTCTGAACCCATTTGTCTCACTCTTCTATTTTGATGATGTTTTCATAAGGCTTAGTGGATTAAGCTGAGTTTCAGTCCAACCTTCCACCCTCAAGTAATAGACAACTGCAGAAATCAATAAGATTTTAGATGTTATACTGTGAGCCTGTGTAATGGATTTAAGAGGTGCTTGGTATTGTTCTTACCCTTAATGAAATTGCTTATTTATTGATTACCAAGCCAATATTCAAATGGATTCATTTCAATTGTCTACGATATAAGGTATAGATTTCCTTCATATTGAGATGAAGTGAGAGCGACAATTTTGGACTGAGCTTGTTTAGCAGCTATGAAAAGTATCATTAATTAAAGCAGTTTTTGTAGCTCAGAGTTAAGAGAAAAGTTATGTTGATGTTAAAAAGAAATATTTGAAATTTCAGGTTGAAGATCATTTGGAAATTTTACTAACTAATGACATGATGAGATTTGTGTTTAGAGGTGAATTGAGTCCCCAATTTATTGGGCTATTTGAGATGTTGATCAAGGAAAAGGAGGTGGCTTATAGCTTAGCACTGTCTTCATTAATCTTTGGGGTATTCAATGAGTTTTCATATCTTTATGATTGAGGAAGGATTTAACATATGAGGAACATCCTGTGCGTATCGTGAACCGCAAGGATCAGATTCTAAGGCGGCATACCATCCCGTATGCCAAAGTTCAGTGGAGTAATTATTCTGAGAGGAAGATTATCTGGGAGTCTAAGGAGAAAATGAAAAAGAAACATCCTCAATTATTTGTATCTTATTACAGATCAACGATGTATCGATGACGGTGACTTTTGAATGAAATTTAGCTGATTATGAGATAGAAAATTTGGATTTGTATTCTATTGGATGTATATCAAATTTCGAGGACGAAATTTTTATAAGGGGGGGAGAATGTAACCCCCCGTAAATTATTATGGGGGAATGTAACTCTTAGTATTTATTTTAGGGACACCTGGCATCTTAACTCCCTTCTGATGTTTAAATCTCCATGCGACGTCTGGTTTCTTGGGTCTTCGCGCGTCGGATGGGTTCCCATCTTCTATTGATCCAAGGCGTCACGTGGGAGAATAAAAGGAGTCGAAGGATGACTCCCTCATTCACCCTGACGCACACCTCTTCCAGGTAATCCCTTGCCCATCCTCTTAATGCCCGAGAGAGAGAGAGAGAGAGAGAGATAGCCGAGAGAGAGAGAGAGAGAGAGAGCCCGAGAGAGAGAGAGAGATAGCCAGGAAGAGAAAGAGAAAGAGCTTGGGAAGGGAGAGAGAGAGAGAGCGGGCAATCGGGGAGATGAAGGGAAAGAGCTTGCCCGTCATCACCTTCGAGCACAAGAGGGATGTCTATGGATTTGCGGTGCGGCCTCAACACTTGCAGCAATACCGAGAGAGGAAGAAGAAGAGAGATCAGATCGATGGATCCGCTTCCTGGAGTGGCAGGCGACGTCTGCCCCAGTTTCCTCCCATGACTCTTCTCCAGAGGAAGGTGGAAATGCATCATCTTTGCGGGAAGCTAGAGTCACGGGACACGAATCCGATCACAGTGTGCGTGACAAATCTCATGGTCTGGAGGAAATTGGAGCGGAGAAGAGGACAATAGAAAAGGAGACGGGAACACATAAGATCCAAACTTGGGCTCATATTAGGCCTTCCCTCCGTCCTATTGAGCAGATGATGAGCTTTCGTGGCAAGAAGAGGAGAAATTTAATGGGCAATGAGCAAGATGCTGAGAAAAGCGGTACCAATCGGGCACCCACTCAAGAGGGGAAGCCCACGGAGGATTCTGAGGATGAGTTTTATGAAGTGGAAAGGCCAGAAGCTGTCCCCTATTTCGAGCGAAATAGGGGAGCGGGGGGATGGCTTTGGCTGAACTGGGCCAGTTGGGCCGGCCGGTTCAGGGCCTTTTGGGCCGAGCAGGTATGAGTTTTGGGGCTAGTTTTGGGCCCCGTAACGGGCCAGGATTAGCAAGAAAATTATATGGCTAGAATCTTGGTGAATTCTAGTTTCATGGGGTATTTTTACTTCCCCAATTGGGTGTGTATAGTGGGAGATATTCGAGCCCAAAGTAGGGCCCGTGAATAGTCTGGGTAGAAATTCTAAGGGTCATTTTAATACTCCTTGCTAATCAATTAATTGTGTAAATGATCCTGTAGGTGCTCAGACATCTGACTAGCTTATTTATACCTGTTGGATTGCGTGCTAAGGTAAGTAAGCCAGTTATCAGTTTATTAAATAATTTATTTCAGGATATGCGTAGTTAAATTATGAATTGTGATATGAAGAATTGTTATTGACTAAATTGTAAGTAGATGAATTGTGATATGAAGAATTGTTATTGACTAAATTGTAAGTAGATGAATACATGGCTGTTTATGTGCTATGATTTCGTGTGGGGATGCTATGCATGAGAAATGCAGTTAGTATGACATTGATGTGATATATTACATGCAATTGTTCAGTAAGTATAATCCACTGTTTTGCTACATGATTGATGTATTGATGTATTGATGTATGATGTGAGGTACTGTTATGTTTCGCTGCGGCTCACCTTTGCTCTGTCATACCACACCACATCTAGAGGATGTGTTTTGATGATTATTGCCATGCACCTACACATCTAGAGGATGTGCTCAGAGGAGGCATTGCTGGCCGTGGGACACATATCTATATGTGCCGCTGCGGTTCACCTTTGTTAGGATTGCTTTGAGGTGGCACCACACATATAGAGTATGTGTTCTGGTGGACCATGATATTGAGATATTGCTGGGCCGTGGGTCACATTTACAGTTACCATTGAGAGTATAAACAGTGGGTTTACTTATATAGTATAATTGAGCGGCTATGGATGCAAATGATTGGTATTATATTCATAAGTGCCGCCGCGGTTCTCCTTTGCTATGGTCATACACATCTAGAGGATGTGCTCAGATGAGGCATTGCAGGGCCGTGGGACACGCATGATATAATACTTACATTGCATAATGGAGTGATTGTGAATGCAAAAGAATGAATTATATTGATATGTGCCGCCGCGGTTCTCCTTTGTTAGGGCATGTAGAGGCCACACATCTAGAGGATGTGCTCAGATGAGGCATTGCAGGGCCGTGGGACACATATAATATAATATGACAATGAATTGTTTATATGCACTGATACTTTGCTATGATATAATACAACAATGATGAGTGCAAATGATTTGAATTATATTTATATGTGCCATCGCGGCTCTCCTTTGTTATGGGGCATTGCAGGGCTGTGGGACACATATGATATAAAATAACAATGATGGGTTTACTTACATGGCATGTTTGAGTAATTGAACAATGTTTAAGCATGCAAATCATCTATGTGTTTATTGATTATCATGCTATAATTTGACTGCATAACATGGTTTACTTACTGAGTGTAATCTCATAAAATATTATAATGTTTTTGCTACAGGACCATGAGATTTGAGAATAACATGTTGGAGTGATGGACCTCAACTCAAATAAAATATAGATTTTTGTTTTATTGCTATACCAGTGTATTTATGTGTAGGGCTTGATGCCCAGACTATATTATTATGGTGTGTAAGGAACCATAGGTTCGTTGGAGCTTCTATTTAAAATAAAGAGGATTCATATGTTGATGTAACCCCAGCAATGCTTATGTGTAGGGCTTGTAGCCCAAATCTTTAGTTATGGATTGTATTAAAGTCATGGACTTGAATGATATATAGGTTGTTGCTTTTCTTGAATTCAGTGTCATGTTTCGGGATGCCTTGCGTGCCCGGTGCGCGGCGGGTTGTCACCCTAGCTCAAAAATTTTGGGTCTGGGGCGTGACAGACACCTTGATGAGAGAGCCCCTATACATAGAGTTTCTAAGCCTTGCGAGGCTAGACCATCAGTTAGGGTTCCTTCTTCACAGCCTAGGAGTCCCATTCCTGCTCCTACTCCTGCACCTGCACATGTTAATGATCAACCATCCACTTCTTCTGCTGGATTCTCAGACCTTCAAATGGAGCAATTAAAAAGTTTGTTTGCTGCTCAGAAGGATGAGTTTGACAGTCAGTTCATGAATATAAAAGAATCACTTTATTCACTTGATGATCGGATTACAAAAATTGAGTCAACTCTCAACTCCTCTGCAGAATCTTTAAGTGGTGATTTGAAGAATATCTTTGAAGAACTTAAAGAGATTTGTAGAGATAGTGAAACTTATTCAAGGTGCAACGCCGAGCTTCAAGACAAAATCTCAACAGCTTGCACATTTGTTGATGAGAGACTTAAAAACTATGTTAAGCTTCAATGTGATGGAATAAAAAATACTGTAGATCATTTAACAAGAATAGTGAGGAAGAACTTTTAATGTAATGAATGCTTAATGTTAATATCTTAATGTAATGAATGTTTAAATGTAATGAATGTTTAATTTTGATGAAATGTAATTTACATTTGATGTAATGAAGTTTATGTGTTGATGTAATGAATGATATATTTGATGAATGAGTATTTTGATGTAATACTTGACTTTTGTTGAAATGAAATTATCTTTTGATGCAATGAAAATTATCTTTTGATGCAATGAAAATTATCTTTTGATGCATTGTGAAATATTCTTTACCTTTTTGTTGATTACAAAAAAGGGGGAGAGAATTATGGTTGTATATGCATTAAGAGGGAGAAAGTTATATTGTTAATTGCATTAAAAGGGGAGAAAGTTATGTTGCATTAATTGTTTAATATGAAAAATAAAGTTATTTAATTGATTAATATGAAGTTAATTGATTAATAGGATATTGAGTTATTTAATTGATGTGGATTAATAATCAAATTGATTTGACTATGCATAAAGAAATCGTAAGTACCAAATATGTAAAGTAAGAGGAAGAATAATTTGAACTTCATAGGGTGAGCTACCTTATTCAGGGGGAGCTTACTCGTGAAGATCACTTCCTTGACAATTTCTTAATTTAAGAATTCTATGCATATACTCAATGTTTTTATAGTCATCAAAAAGGGGGAGATTGTTGATCCATTTATTGATTTTGATGATTATTAAAGGAATTGAGTATATTTATTTGATTACTAATGGATTTTATAAGTGTTTCAGGACTTAAATTTATTTGATCAATTTAAAGGAATTAAGAAATAAATTTTAAATCAAATACAAATCAGAGATTTCAAAGTTTCAGAGCTTGGAGTCGACACCTAGAAAATCTGGAGCCGATCCAATGGCCAAATCAATTTTAATCTGATTTCTGATATGATCCGGAGCCGACACCTAGAGTTTCGGAGCCGACACCTAGAGTTTCGGAGTCGACACTTACAGTGTCTGGAGCCGACTCCGATGCGGGGACAGAACGTTGATTTTTTGAGCATCCTGGAGCCGACACTTACAGTTTTTGGGAGCCGACACCTGGCGATGGCGAGCTGACACTTACTTTTTCGGAGCCGACTCCTCAACGAACTCGGAAATTTCTATTTTTGGAAAAATGACCTGGAGCCGACACCTGAAAAGTTGGAGCCGACTCCAACCTGACTGGGATGAAAATTTAAAATGCCATATTAGCTCTAACGATAATATTTCCTTTTTACCTAATTTATAATGGATATATTTTGTTTCCAGGTACACTCCAACGGCTAGTTTCATCCCAAAAATGGATTGAAGAAAATCTATAAAAAGGGGGAGACACCCGTTTGAAAAGAGAGAGACGGAAAAATTAGAAAATATTTTTAAATCAAAAATTTGAGAAACCCTGAGCCTGAAATCCAAGAGAAAAGCAGTCAAACTCAAATCCTTCCACTCCAAAAAGCTCAAAGAGGAATCCAAGGCGTCCCAAATCAAAAATCAGTGGATTTTCCAAATTGAAGAAAAAGCTCCGTTTCTTCCATTTCCAATCTTTCCAACTGCAACGACTGTGAGGAATTAAAGCTGAGGCTTGGTTCATCATTCCAAAGGGAGAAGAGGAAAAGAAGAAAAGAAGAAAATCTCAAAGCCAAATAACTTCAAATCAGGCTTTTCTAAACTTGTTTACTTATTTTTGAATATTTGCTCATTGAGGAGCTGTGTATCTTTGAAAAACTATATTCTTTTTGTTTGTGCCTAGTTCAATCAAAGGGATTGAACTAGTGGAGGTTGTATACCTCGAGTCAAGCTAGATTAGCTTGAGTTTAGGGTTGTGTGCTGGTTAGCCCGAAAAATCGGCTGGGTTCGTTGTGATCCCGAGTAAAACAACAAGTTTAGGTTGTGAGCTTGTAAAACAACTCGGTTGTAATCGAGGAGATTATAGTGTGGACCCAAGTGGATCTTGGGAGTGGATGTAGGTGTTGGATACACCGAACCACTATAAAATCTTTGTGTTTACCATGCTTCTATTGTCTCTATCTCTATCTCATTGATTGTGCTTTATATTTGCATTGCATTTACTTTGATTCATTTTAAGCAAACAATTTTTTAAAAAAGGAATAAATTTTTAAAGAACCCAATTCACCCCCCCCCCCCTCTTGGGCTGTCATCTGGGCCAACAGTATTGATGGGCACCCACATCCAAACTTCATGTTAGAAGTTGAAGACCCAAAGTCAACTCATAGTTGGAAGAAACCAACTCTCCAACTCATAGATGATGGATGTCCACTTCCATACTCTGCATCGAGAGAGGATTGCTGGCTACCCTAAGCTAGCCAACAAGCGGACGGCAGAGGCCGCCCCATCGTATCCCCCAGATCGTCTGCGCAAAATTGTTGCCACGCCCAAGGACACGTGCCCGTCAACAGTTGGAAGCAGGTGGGGATCAGCCACTTGGGAGGTGACACCCCTTTTGCCTTGCTGGAGAGGTCTGCTTCATCTCCGGGATCCCCTCGCCCTCAACTTCGGACCTAGCACCCCCTCGGCCTCGAGCTTCCGCCTCGGCACTTCGCCATGCACGCTCCCTCGACCGGATGCCATGTCATAGAGCCCCCGCGGTTGCTCCCAAGCTCCTCCGGAAGCTGCCGAACCCCCCTCGGCCATGCAAGTTGCCGAGATCCCCTCGGCCACCATGAACAGTGCTCGGCCATCTCAGCCTCGGCCTCGGTCCCAGTCGGCCTTGGCTCTGGTTGGCCTCATTTTCGGTCGGCCTCGGTCCCAATCGGCCTCGCCTCAGCTCCCAGCACCGAGCTCCCCTCACTTGGCTGCCCCCTCGGCCTCACACGGCCTCGGCCTCGGCCTCAGCTCCCAGCACTGAGCTCCCCTTGGCACTCCGCTGCCCCATCGGCCTTGTACGGCCTCAGCACTCGGCTGCCCCCTCGGCCTTAGCTCCCAGCACCGAGCTCCCCTCGGCACTCGGCTGCCCCCTCGGCCTCGCACGGCCTCGGCCTCGGCTCTTCCACTCGTCCTCAGCCTTAGCTCCCAGCATCGAGCTCCCCTCGACACTCTGCTACCCCCTTAACATCGTACGGCCTTGGCACTCGGCTGCCCCCTCGGCCTCGCACGGCCTCGGCCTTGGCTTTTCCACTCAGCCTTGGCCTCAGCTCCCTGCATCGAGCTCCCCTCAGCACTCCGCTGCCCCCTCGGCCTTGCATGGCCTCGGCTCAGCTCTTCCACTCGACCTCGACCTCAGCTCCCCGCACCGAGCTCCCCTCGGCACTCCGCTGTCCCCTCGGCCTCACACGGCCTCGGCCACAGCTCCCAGCATCGAGCTCCCCTCGGCCTCGGCTCTTCCCCTCGGCCGTGAATAGTGCCATCAAGCACTCTATAATCAGTGCTCTACGAGGGACAGTTGGCTTCAACTCAACATCATCTTCCGCCCCAACGGTTGTACCTTGGGACCCACACGACTAACTTTATCACCATCACTGTCTGTGTAGGACAACCAAAAAGATACGTGGGGGACACGTCTGGCAAGCGCCGTAACGGTCGGCCACGCCCTGCAGCAGCTTGTGATAACTGTCCAAACCAAAATAGCATCTGCCAACCAGCTGTAGGCACCTACTCTGACGGGACATGGCCTGTAGCCTGATACATCATATGGAGGTAAGCTCCACTATTGCTGCTATCAATTAATACTCTGACAAGTGGCAGCACCTCATGCCTCACAGACATCAGTTCTAGACTTCACCCATCAAAGTCATCATTATGGAGCCTCAACCACTTAAGCCAGACCAACTCTAAGCATCTATAAAATGGATAAGAGGGATCCCCGACCAGATAACGAACTCATTACACTCATAAACGCTCATTCTTGCTCACAGAGAGCACGGCTCTAAGCCTCTCTCTTCTTCTCTCTTTCGAGCTTCCTTAAGCTTACGGCTGTTGTCTAGAGCACTGATTTGAGCGTCGAAGGATCCCCACTGGAATCTTCGGTCCTCGGGACTTGTTTGCAGGCCCATAGGCGCAAGAAGCTCACCGGAAGGTCCATAGCGCAAGAAGCTCACCGGAGGATTGAGCTCATTGCAGGAAGCGACCGCTCGTGGATGTTCGAGGACGGTGATTTAGCGTCAATAAAGGCCAGTGAAGGTGGAGCAGCATATTTATACCAACGTTAGATGTTTAACGCTTTGAAACTCTCATCCATCAAATTATTTATAATGATGCTTTGGTCTAATTATATCCAAAGTTTATTAATCCTTTTGTGGTAGGCTTGGCGCTAACTTGATCTGGTTAAATATGTAAAATCATTATGAGGTAAATCCTTAGCATACGCCAAGCAGACCGCCTGATTTGGAAATACCGAGATTAAAAGATCATATCCGGTTTGGAGGTCTTCAATTTTGGGGTCTACATGTAAAGCAAGCGTTGCCTGAATTATACCACACACACACACACACACACACACACACACACAAATTCTTGCGAAGTTTCTACTTTCCTGGCAGCTGCTAGGATGAACAAAGAAGATTAATAATTTTTTTAAAAAAAAACCAAGAAATGAGATATCAAAAATTTTGGCTGCTGGAATGATAGATTAGACAAGCGATGTACCAGGACCTACCTAAAAAAATAAAATAAAAAAATAGCATCATTGATTGAAGAAAAGTCTTGCCGTATCACCCATGCATTAATCATGTGGACTGATTGTTATTCATGTTGCCATATATATCAAAGTTCAATGAATCTTTTGCAATGCGTGAATGAATATTTTTTACAATTAATGCATGCTTACTGCAGAACGATACAGAGACTTTTGTTTCATTGTCCGGCCAATTGTTGTTGGGCCCAATCGGACTGCACAGGTGGTGGGGACAAGCTAGCGCGTCCATAGTTGGCATGCGTTCCACACTTATTTCCTGATTAACAACCATCACATCGTTGTAACACTGCTCTTATATCGTCTTTTGAAATTTTTTATTAATTACCGTCTATCACGATTTTATGATACCACTAAAAAAAATAGCATGAGAACTAAAATAGGAGCGGCTGCAATTTAAAAAATTTATATATTTAATAAGAGATTGATCGTAACATCTCAATAATATAAAGCATCAATTTCAACGTATTAGAGATGTTTGGTGCGAGAGATGTGGGAGCACATTTTTACGGATAAGAGCCGCTCTTCTCACGTTTCAATGTTAGGGAAGCTATGATGTCATCACTATGTCAATAAATTTAATAAAGAAAATCTATCATGCTTTTGGAGACGAGGATATTGGGTGAGAACTTAGCATCGAATGATGGTGCTTAACAGGTGAGATTAAAGCTTGATTTTTCAAAAATATATTATAAAGGAAATGATAACTGAACCCATTAAATAGATTATTATTTTTAATTTTAAATTACTTGCAAATATTTTGAAATAATTTTTTTATTATATTTGAAAGCTATCTTCAAGGCCGGTTATTGCTTGATCCTCTCTCTAACCGCTGAATTGGTGTGAATGATCGTAATACAGGATTGGCGACTTGTAATGCACAAAAATTTACAATTTGAGCTAAAGGTTGAGATGCTTGCCCCAAAATTTACATTGTTATAATTGTGAAAAATGATCAGCATTGTTGTCATATTATTAAAAAAATTGTTTTATGGATGGTGGGGCGCGGTTCGTGACCATGCGCCAACCACCGGTGTTTAGAACTTACATCGAGCACTCATCGGGGACATCTCACTCTTCCTCGGCTTCCCCGTTTGCAAAATATTATTGCTTACAAGCCTAGGCTATGTTTGAGAAACGAAAAATATTTCCTGGATAGTTCTTTTTATTCTTAAAAAGCTTTAACTGTACCGATAAGTTATGAATAACTTTAATCAAAAAAATAATAATTTATATTTAGATAGTGTTTGATAGAAAAAAAATTATTTCTGAATAAATATACATGATAAAGTTTTTTCATGGAATATTTAGGGATATCCTCTGGCTATCCCATTGATCATACCAAATGTAAAAAGGTAAATTAAAGGATAACTTTTTGTTATCCTATTTGGTAAATCAGTTATTTCTTTATTTCTTAATTAATGTTTAATAGAAAAAATATTATACATGGATAAGTGTACGAAATAGAGTTTATTCTCTGGCTATCCCTAGGGATATCCCTTGGCTATCTCATTGATCATATCAAATGCAAAAAGGTAAATCTATAGGATAACTTTTTTTTACTCTTATTTGAAGGAATAACCAGCTATTCCTGCATTTTTTAGAGAATAAATTGAGGGGATAACCTATGGTTAACCATGGATTATCCCTTTGGTTAACTTTATTCCCAGCTATCCTTTATAGTTATGGCTTTTGAGAATAAGAAGGGATATCCTTCTTATTCCCTATTTTAAATACTACCTTAAAAAATAAATTGAAGGGATAACTTATGTCCCTCTGCTTAAAATTATTTCTAACTAATCCATGTAGTAGTGGCTTTTGAAAATAAGAAGAAATATCTTTTTTCTTAAATACAGCCAATATGAATTATCCCTTTAATTTATTCTCTATGAAGTGAGAGAGTAGCTAATTTATCAAATGGGATAATAAAAAGTTACCCTATTAATTTACTTTTTTTGTATTTGATATGCATAATAGCCAAAGAAGAAATATTCAATGAAAAAACTTTATCTTTGTTGCCGCCGGGATCCGTCCTCCGACTCGGGCACGGTCGATCTCCAGGAAGAGGGGGGCGGACCTGCACAAGAAGTCCACACGCGGGAGGCGCTGGGGGTGGCCCTCCGCGGAAGACCCTCCGACGCTCAAGTCAGTGGAGAAGAAATCGGCGATCAACCAGACAATAGAGAGGTGGATCTCTCCGGGAAGCCTCTCCAGGGGCGGCCAATCAGAAACTCCAGAGGGCAGGAGCACCGACGAGCTGCCGGAGAGAGCAGTGGGAGTGCGCGTGTAAAAAGGGGTGCGTGTGCGCCAGGAGATGTGTACCTGAGGGAATCTGGGGGTGTCCAATTTATAGACTGACACCTGGACCTTGAGCATCTTCTGGAAGGTTTAGAGGTTGTTGAAACACGGAGGTGGATAGAATCAGGCCGTTGTGGGGCCATGGAATCCGTATCCTGTTTATTAGGGGATCGACGGCTGGGAGAGCACCTTGATGTTTCGAGATTCGGTCGAGTAGACCTGGGGCGGTTACGATAGGTTTTAGGCCACGCCTCGATATGATCCCTTGCCTAGGGTGCTGTTTGGGTAAGCATGGGCTCTCCCGCGCCAGATTTTGCGGAGGTATGTATTAGGTCGCTCGATGAAGCCGAGCTACAGAGGCTCGGAAGGGCTGGGCTAGGGAAGTCCGGGAGGGCCGAGCTAGGGAAGCCCGGGAAGGCCGAGCTATGGAAGCCCGGAGGGGGCCGAGCTACGGAAGCCCGAAAGGGGCCGAGCCATGGAAGCCCAGAAGGGGCCGAGCTACGGAAGCCCGGAAGGGGCCGAGCTATGGAAGCCCAGAGGGGGCCGAGCTACGGAAGCCCGGGAAGGCCGAGCTAGGGAAGCCCGGAAGGGGCCGAGCTATGGAAGCCCGGAGGGGGCCGAGCTACGGAAGCCCGGAAGGGGCCGAGCTATGGAAGCCCGGAAGGGGCCGAGCTACGGAAGTCCGGAAGGGGCCGAGCTATGGAAGCTCGGAGGGGGCCGAGCTACGGAAGCCCGGAAGGGGCCGAGCTACGGAAGCCCGGAGGGGGCCGAGCTACAGAAGCCCGGAAGGGGCCGAGCTATGGAAGCCCGGAAGGGGCCGAGCTACGGAAGCCCGGAAGGGGCCGAGCTATGGAAGCCCGGACGGGGCCGAGCTATGGAAGCCCGGAAGGGGCCAAGCTATGGAAGCCCGGAAGGGGCCAAGCTACAGAAGCCCGGAGGGGGCCGAGCTACGGAAGCCCGGAAGAGGTCGGCCCTAGCCGCCTCGCACGGATATTAATGCAATGTTGATTTTACCCCCAATACATGCCCTCCACTCCCTAGTTCGAAGTGTAGGTTCGGGCATAGGGAGTACAAGTTCAAATGGCGCGTCTCGGATGGGACGTCTTGGTTCAGGCAGCTCGTGCAATGATGCCCTAATTAATACTACAGGGCCGTGCTGCCTTTGGGGCTAAGGCTCTTTCGAAAGTGACGGCTGGGATTACGCCACGTCGTGAATCCCGATCGATCGAGCGTTTGTCGAGGCGATTTCGGATGCCTCGGGTGAGACGCCCTATCTCCTCAAGGCGGCTTCCTTAGTGGGGAAGCAAGGCAATGGACGTACTATATATATATATATGTGTGTGCACGTTCGCAGCATCCTCTCATCTTGTTTTTTGAAAAGTTTCGGCCTTTCATCCTCTTCGACGCTCATCGTTTTCGCTTGGTATTTCTTTCAACCGAGATGGCGATGAGCCCCGACGACGTGGTCTCAGAAATCGTTGCTGAGGATTTGGGGAGGAATTCACCAGTGGTATGGGATGCCCTTGGACGTCGTTCTGCGGGTGCCGGAGCCCGAGGATAGAGTTACTCGGGATTTAGAGTCTGGGGTTTTTGTCTATGAAGATAGTTTGAAGGCGGGTCTCCGTTTTCCTCTCCACCCCTTGGTGAAGGAAATCATGACCCACTATAATATCTGCCCATCGATGGTGGCCCCAAACAGCTGGCGGAGCATCGTCGGATTTATCTCGATGTGCCACCAGATTCAAATCGTCGCTACTCTCCCCCTTTTCCGCACCTGCTACCACTTGATTCCTGGGAGGAATCAGAGTGGCCCTACATCGGACCCCGGAGATCCTTCAACGTCATTGCGGATAAGCCATCTTCCATCAAGGGGTGGAAGAGTCGGTTCGTTATCGCAGAGGGAAACATCGGTTCTGGCCATCCCTCGGTTTAAGTTCCGAAAAAATGGCCTATCCAGGGCATCATCAGGCGAGTTGCGTTCCTCGCTCGACAGCCTATTGCGTTCGGAGGGGAGGCGTACCTCCATTACTGTCGATGGTTTGGGATTGGCGTCGACTCTCGCGAGCAATCAATAGCTCGTAAGGGTCGTCGAAGAGTACATGGATGTGTGCTCAAGGGAGGCTGAGGCCCAGCGCCGGGTGGTGGACCGGCAAAAAGAGGAGATCGCGTCCCTTCGTCAGCAAGTGGCCGACCTGACGGTGGAGGAACTGCTAGCCCCCGGGAGTGACTCCGGATTCTGATTTAGGGCCTCTCTTCCTATTTTTGTTTGTTTTTTTTACTGTCTTTTTGTAGTCCTCTTTCTCTAAATGAAAAATGATCTTGCTTTGGAAGTCCTCTTCTTCAAGAGTTTATGGCCTTGATCCGTGTGATGAATTTAGGGTGTTGGCGTGGTCCCATCGTTTTTGTGCGTTGATATAGACGCTTTGAACGACGGGTTATAGGGGCATTACCCAAAGGTTTTTAGTAGCAGAGGGGGATCTCCTAGCTCTGCTTGGGGCCTCTGGTCGATTATGCGGGGCTCAATGGCCTCTAAAAAGGGGTTTGCCAATGGTGGCTTCTTTTTGTGCGTCGATGGTTTTTGCTTAATCGCACTCGTTTTCAAACCGGACAAAGTCCTTCGGGGACTACTTGGAGGCTGCCCGGCTTTAGTCGGGGCCTGTGTACCTCGGTTTTTATCTGGAATTTTAGCCCGAATGATTTTTACCTGGCCCTGCCACGGCTCGGAGGATTCGTTGCTCGGCCCGGCCGAGGTTCGGAGAATATTTTACTTGGCCCTGTTGTTCAAACAGACAGCTCGGTTGTGCCGAGGATTGGTAAGCAGTATCTGTTTCTTCTTGCAATTTATAGCAATGCAGTGCATAATGATTCACGCGACAGGTTTTGAGGAAACAGATAAGCAGGAACGTGTAGTGAATTCAGAGAGGACATACCCTATTGATAATATTTATGAAGGTTGTCCGCGTTCCAAGTCCGGGGAATGGACTTCCCATCCAGATCCTGCAGCTTGTAGGTTCCCGGTCCAATAATCTCCGCTACCTGGTACGGGCCCTCCCAGTTTGGCGCCAGCTTTCCTTGCTCCAGTGGTTTGGAAACAGAAGCCTTTCGGAGGACAAGGTCGCCAGGCAGGAAGGCTTTTCCTTTGACCCTGGAGGCATGATAGCGGGCCACCCTCTGCTGATAAGCAGCCGTTCTGATTTGGGCCCTCTCTCTGACCTCTTCCACTAGGTCGAGGTTGGTGCGGAGCTGCTCGTTGCTGGTTTCCTCTGAGTAACTCTCCACCCGCAATGATGGGAGGCCGACTTCCACAGGGATAACGGCCTCCGTACCAAAAGCCATTCGAAATGGGGTTTCGCCCGTCGGGATCCTCGGGGTAGTGCGGTAGGCCCATAAGACATGATGCAGCTCATCACCCACCTGCCTTGGGCTCTGGAGAGGCGAGCTTTGATTCCCTGGAGGAGGGTCCTGTTGGTCACCTCGGCCGCTCCGTTGGCTTGTGGGTGCCCGACCGAAGTAAGGTGGTGACGAATTCCGTGCTCCTTACAGAACTGGCGGAACCTGGAGTTATCGAACTGCTTGCCGTTATCGGTGATTATAGTGTGGGGGAGGCCGAATCGGCAGATGATGGACCTCCAGACAAAGTCTCTGGCTCGTGGCTCGGTAATTTGTGCGACCGCTTCCGCCTCAACCCATTTGGTGAAGTAGTCGATGGCGACGAATAGGAATTTCCGCTGTCCGTTGCAAGCGGGAATGGGCCGAGGATGTCCATCCCCCATTTGGCAAAGGGCCAAGCGGAGGATATAGAAACTAGCTCGGCGGAAGGGAGCCTTTGGACGCTTGAATGTCTCTGGCAGGGGTCGCAGGCTCGGACTAGATCGTCCGCATCTTTTTGCATGGTCGGCCAGTAATAGCCTTGTCGCAGCACCTTGTGGCATAGAGACCGGCTTCCCAAATGGTTGCCGCAAATCCCTTCATGTACCTCGCGCAGAGCATAGTCCGCTTCTGATGGGCGAAGGCACCTAAGCAGCGGCATGGAAAATGACCGCTTGTAAAGTTGGTTGTCAATCAACACGTAGTGGGCGGCCTGCAGCTTCAGCTTCCTAGCCTCTCTTCGGTCGGACGGAAGCGACCCTTCTTTAAGATATTTGAGGACAGGGTCGAACCAGGATGGTTCGGCCTCAACTTGCATCACTCGGTCGGCTTCCGTGATGCTCGGCTTTTCCAGAGTCTCCAGGTGGAATTTTTGTTCGGCATCCATCGTCTCCGCGGTCGCCAATCGGGAGAGTAGGTCGGCACGGGCGTTCTCAGATCTGGGAATCTGAATAATTTCAAATTTGAAAAATGGGGAAGCGAGTTACGCACCTCCTGGAGATATCGAATCATGTTCGGCTCTCGGGCTTCAAATTCTCCCCGAACATGGCCGGCTACCAGCTGAGAGTCGGTGAAGGCGCTGAGCTTTTCCACCTTCAGATTGCGGGCGATCCGGAGACCGGCTAACAGAGCTTCGTACTCGGCTTCATTGTTGGAAGCCGGGAAGGAGAATCGGACGCCATATTCGAAGATCATCCCCTCAGGACTGGTAAGAACTAGACCCGCACCGGAGTGATGGGCATTGGATGACCCGTCGACGTGGAGGAGCCACCGGGCTCCAGCTTTTGGTTCCTTGGGGGAGTCCGGGGTAGAACCGTCCTCCGGGATGGTACATTCGAGAAGGAAGTCGGCCAGCACCTGAGCTTTGATGGCTGGGCGAGGCTGGAAATGTATGTCATGCTCGCTTAGCTCGACGGCCCATTTGGTCATTCTTCCCGAAGTCTCGGGACGGTGGACCACCGCCCTAATAGGTTGGTCAGTCAGGACCGTCACGGAATGTGCTTGGAAATACGGTCGTAGCTTTCGAACTGAGGTGATCAAGGCCAACACCATCTTTTCAATCCTGCTGTACCTCATTTCCGCATCGCGGAGCAGTTTGCTGACATAGTAGATCGGCTTTTGGACCTTGCCTTCTTCCTTAATCAGCACCGAGCAGACTGCACCTTCCGAAACAGCTAGGTACAAGAATAGGGTCTCTCCTGGGGTCGGACTGCTGAGGAGCGGGGGCGAACCTAGGTACTTCTTGAGATCTTGAAATGACCTCTGGCATTCGGGAGTCCACTGAAAGTTTTTGGCCGATCGGAGAGTTTTGAAGAAGGGGAGGCACCTCTCGGCCGACCGCGCCACGAAGCGGTTTAGGGCCGCTATTCTCCGGTTAGGCGCTGGACCTCTTTGACAGATGCCGGGGGCGCCATTTGTTGGAGAGCTTGGATCTTCTGGGGGTTAGCTTCGATACCTCGCTGGGAGACCATGAAACCGAGGAATTTCCCCGAGTTGACACCGAAGGCACATTTGGTCGGGTTGAGTCTCATCCCGTACTTGCGTAGCGTGGCGAAGCTCTCCGCGAGGTCCTCAACATGTCGTGAAGCCTCCTTGCTTTTAACCAGCATATCATCCACGTACACCTCCATATTCCGGCCGATCTGTTCCTTGAACACTTTGTTGACCAGCCTCTGGTAGGTGGCGCCTGCATTTTTAAGACCAAAAGGCATTACGCGGTAACAGTAAGTACCTCGGTCGGTTATGAAGGCGGTCTTTTCTTCATCTTCAGGGCCATTCGGATCTGATTGTAGCCAGAATAGGCGTCCATGAATGACAGCATCTGGTGGCCTGAGGTGGCATCCACGAGCTGGTCAATCCGAGGGAGGGGGAAGCTGTCCTTTGGGCAGGCCTTGTTGAGGTCGGTGAAGTCGATGCAGATTCTCCATTTGCCGTTCGACTTTTTCACCATGACGACATTTGATAGCCAGCTCGGGTAATTTACCTCTCGAATAAAATTGGCCTTGATGAGTTTGTCCACCTCTTCCTCGATGGCCTTTTGTCGCTCTGGGGCGAAGCTTCTCTTCTTCTGCTTAACCGGACGGTGCATCTCGTCCACGTTGAGATGATGGACGAGAACCTCGGGGCTGATCCCTGGCATGTCGGAGGCGACCAGGCGAAGATGTCAGCATTACCTCGGAGGAAATCGATCAATCTGTGTCGAGGCTCTCCTTTGAGCAGCGACCCGATTTTGATGGTTCGGTCGGGTCGAACTTCGTCCAGCGGTACCTCCTCTAACTCCTCCACCGGTTCTCCCCTTTGTTCGGCGAAGTCCTCGCGAGCGTCCAGCCCGTCGACCTCCGGCATCCTAGATTGAAGGCTTGTAACAAAGCACTGCCGAGCCATGGCCTGACTCCCTCGAACAACTCCAACTCCTCGCTCGGTGGGAAACTTCATGGATAGGTGCGGGATGGAGACCACTGCCTTGAGGGACATCAGACCGGGCCTGCCGAATATTGCATTGTAGGGGGATCTGAGGTCGGTCACCAGAAAGTCTGTCTGAACAATGGTCACAAGGGGCCAGGTTCCCGCGCGGACCGTCAGGGTGACGACCCTTCCGGGATAATGACATCGCCGGTGAATCCCATTAGGGTGGAATCCACGGCTCGAAGGTTTTCCATGAGCAATTTCATCCTGGCAAATACACCGAGGTACAAAACATTTACCGAGCTTCCACTATCAACGAGGATTCGGCTTACATCATAATTGTTCAAATTAAGGGATACAACTAGCGCGTTATCATGGGGAGCTGTATCCCAAGAAAATCATCATCGAAGAAGGAGAGTTCGCCCGTTCGCGCCTTCTTAGGTCTTGATTTATCACCGTCGTCTCTAGGGCTCGATCCGCCGGCTTCCTCAATCATATTAATGCGGCCAATTACGGGCGGATTTGGTGGAGGAGGAGGTTGTTGAAGCTCGGGCTGGCGGTCACCTCCTTGCTGTTGTGGCTTGGGCGCCCTTCTGAACTGATCCAGTCGTCCCCGCCGAATCAACCTCTCAATCTCATTCTTCAGCTGCCAGCATTCTTCAGTGTCGTGGCCGTGCTCCCGGTGGTAACGGCAGTACTTAGCGGGATCTCTTCGGGTCGGGTTCCCTCGGAGAGGTACTGGCCGGGGAAGCTGGCGCTCTATTTCCATAAGGATTTGCGCTCGGGGCACAGTCAGCGGAGTATAGCGATCAAATCGCCTAGGAGGACTCCGGGAGCGATTCCTTGGGGGCGGCGGAGGGACTCTCCGGCGGCGGGGCGGACTTGGCCGCCGGGCGGGATGGTGCCTGTCGGGGACTTTGGGCTCCTGCTTCTTTGCCTGCTCAGCGCGGGCAATTCTCCGCGATTCCTCGACCTTCGCGTACCTGTCCGCCAGGGCCATCATATCAGATAGGCTGGGGGGGTAGCTGACCTCCATTGCTAGGTAGAAGTCGCTTTCCTTCGAGACTCCCCCCGCCAAAGCAGACATGGCCACCTCATGATTAAGGTGGTCCACTTCCAACATGGCCTTATTGAAACGGCCAAGGTAATTTCTCAAGGACTCTCCCTCTCTCTGCTTGACTTCGGAGAGGGAGTCAGATCTTTGTCGGTGGCGGCGACTGCTGACGAACTGGCCAATAAAAAGGTGGCTCAGCTCGTCGAATGAATCAATGGAACCCGGCTTCAAGGCATTGAACTAGGTTCGGGCGGATCCCCTGAGGGTGGAGGGGAAGGTGCGGCAGAGGACCGCATCGGATGCTCCGTGGAACATCATAATAGACCGGAAGCTGCTGAGATGGTCATCCGGGTCAGAAGAGCCATGATAAGGTTCGACGGCCGGTAACTTGACATGGGAGGGAATCACTTCCTCCATGATCCCCTTAGAGAAAGGGATGCCCTGCTCCGCCTTGGGCTGGGGCGGATGGGCCTGCTTGGAAGCGTCCAGCTCCTGACGCATCTCTTGGATCTGTCGGCGGATCTCTTCTTCGCCGGTCAGAGGAGGAGCCGGGCGTGAGAATCGCAAGGATGGTGTTGAGTCATGGTGAGATGTCACCGGGGAGAGGGATCGGGCTCGCCGAGATCTGGGAGGATCTCTGCCATAACCGCCTCGTGGGACTGGTTTGTCCCCTCTGGGCCGATGTGGGGGATCCGCGGATTCGTGCGGATCAGGGGAAGAGGTCGCCGGTGAAGAAGGAATCGCCGCCTCCTTCTGAAGGTGCGAAGTAGGAGGAGGCGCAAGGTGCTCTTGAACCAGGTGGGTAAGAGCCTGGACTTGTTGGACCAGCGTAGCAAATTGGTCCTGGGTCACCGGGATGGCGGGCGGTGACGGAGTTTCGACTGGTGGCGGTTGCGGCGCTATAGCGCCAGTCGGATCAGGCCTATGGGAAGCGACCTGATCTTGGGCTTCAGAGGTTGCTCTCCTCCGATTGGCCATTAAAGAGGTTCCTCTCCGGATCTAGATCCTTGTCTCCTTTCTTCAAGTTTTGATGGGACTTGAGGCCCTTCCTCTAGCGCCAATCTGTTGCCGTCGGGATCCGTCCTCCGACTCGGGCGCGGTCGATCTCCAGGAAGAGGGGGGCGGACCTGCACAAGAAGTCCACACGCGGGAGGCGCTGGGGGTGGCCCTCCGCGGAAGACCCTTCGACGCTCAAGTCAGTGGAGAAGAAATCGGTGATCAACCAGACAATAGGGAGGTGGATCTCTTCGGGAAGCCTCTCCAGGGGCGGCCAATCAGAAACTCCAGAGGGCAGGAGCACCGACGAGCTGCTGGAGAGAGCAGTGGGAGTGCGCGTGTAAAAAGGGGTGCGTGTGCGCCAGGAGATGCGTACCTGAGGGAATCTGGGGGTGTCCAATTTATAGACTGACACCTGGACCTTGAGCGTCTTCTGGAAGGTTCAGAGGTTGTTGGAATACGGAGGTGGATAGAATCAGGCCGTTGTTGGCCATGGAATCCGTATCCTGTTTGTTAGGGGATCGACGGCTGGGAGAGCACCTTGATGTTTCGAGATTCGGTCGAGTAGACCTGGGGCGGTTACGATAGGTTTTAGGCCACGCCTCGACATGATCCCTTGCCTAGGGTGCTGTTTGGGTAAGCCTGGGCTCTCCCGCGCCAGGTTCCGCGGAGGTATGTATTAGGTCGCTCGATGAAGCCGAGCTACAGAGGCTCGGAAGGGCCGGGCTAGGGAAGCCCGGGAGGGCCGAGCTAGGGAAGCCCGGGAAGGCCGAGCTACGGAATCCCGGAAGGGGCCGAGCCATGGAAGCCCGGAAGGGGCCGAGCTACGGAAGCTATGGAAGCTCGGAGGGGGCCGAGCTACGGAAGCCCGGGAAGGCCGAGCTAGGGAAGCCCGGAAGGGGCCGAGGTATGGAATCCCGGAGGGGGCCGGCTACGGAAGCCCGGAAGGGGCCGAGCTACGGAAGCCCGGAAGGGGCCGAGGTATGGAAGCCCGGAGGGGGCCGGCTACGGAAGCCCGGAAGGGGCCGAGCTACGGAAGCCCGGAAGGGGCCGAGCTATGGAAGCCCGGAAGGAGCCGAGCTACGGAAGCCCGGAGGGGGCCGAGCTACGGAAGCCCGGAAAGAACCGAGCTACGGAAGCCCGGAGGGGGCGAGCTACGGAAGCCCGGAAGAGGTCGGCCCTAGCCGTCTCGCACGGATATTAATGCAATGTTAATTTTACCCCCCAATAATCTTGTACGCTAACCAATGGATAGCTTTTTTATTTTTATTTTTTATCAAACAATAAAAAATCACCAACCATGCCTTTCACTCGATTGAAAAATATTATTATTGCTGACGAGTGACACAATAATGTGGCAAGCTGGGGTGTGTCCCCACCATGAGAGCTGCATCGAGAACCTGGAAGGACTTCTACCAATATTTTGCATTCGCTACAGAAGAGCTGATCCACTAAGTAGCACCAACTCTCCCACTATATATAGACCCGATGTCCGATACCACAACATTGCAAAAGACCTCAGTAGATCCCCGAGTCCAGTGGAAACTTAGTACGTGATGGAACTCACGCAAGAGAAGCAGCCAACCAACGATTTACTCCAAGCCAAATCCCACCTATGGAACCACGCCCTCGGTTTCATCAGATCCATGTCCCTTAAGTGTGCCATCGAGCTCGGCATCCCGGACGTTGTCCACAGCCACGGCAAGAACATCACCCTCTCTGAGCTCGCCACCTCCCTCTCCATCCCCCAGTCCAAAACCCCCGCCCTCCGAAGCCTCATGCGCCTGCTTGTCCACTCCGGCCTCTTCGCGAGCCACCAAGACCAGAAAGGAGGAGAGGAATTAGAGAGCTATTTCCTCACACCGGCCTCGAAACTCCTGGTGAAGGAGGATAAGGCGTGCCTCTCGCCGCTTGTGCTATTCATGCTGGACTGGACCCTGCTGGATCCGGCGCAGCTACTGGGGCAGTGGTTGAGCGCCGGAGCGGCAGGGTCGACGCCGTTCGACATGGCGCACGGCAAGGGGATATTCGGGAAGGCGAACGCGAGTGCGGACTTCAACAAGCTGTTCAACGAGGGGATGGCGAGCGACGCGCGGCTGGTGACGGACGTGGTGCTGCTGCGGCAGTGGCGAGAGGTGCTCCGCGGAGTGCGGTCGGTGGTGGACGTGGGGGGCGGGACGGGCACTCTTGCGAAGGCTATCGCCAAGGCGTACCCCGAGATGCGGTGCGCAGTGCTAGATTTGCCGCACGTTGTGGCGACGGTGGGTGAGGAGGAGAAGGAAGGCGTGGAGTTCATCGGAGGAGACATGTTCGAGCATATTCCTCCGACGGATGCGGTCGTGTTCAAGGTAAACCGACTGACCGAAAGGCTCACACGCCTACTTAGCTATTTTATATTAAATAAATTAATTTATTGAGCTTGGAGTTGGTTTAAAAGTTGTTGAGCCAGCCATCAAAAGGGTTGTGATGGCCTCGTTAGGCCGAGCAGCACCGGGCTGGAACCACAGCTAGGCTCAAGAAACACTTCAATCTTAGCTTGAGATAGATCGAAAATTAACGCCTTTCGCCACCGGGCTATCCTGCATCGAAAGCAATAATTTGCTTATGCATGAACCCATACCAAAAGGCTCACTCATAAATTTCATGTATGAACTCATGCACAGGTAAATCACGCATCCGATGTGCAGATCATCCTGCACCAGAGAGACGTATATAAAACTTTTTCGAAATAGACCTAATTATAAGCAAGGTGCTCTATCCTGCCCACTCAACTTAAATGAAATTTGTTAAGCTTGGATGCTAAAAATAGGCCTACAAAGTATATTTGGACTATATATATATATATATATATATATATATGCTATATACCACCTCATTCTTATACTATAATATTCGAGATAATAAGTTTAGGCCTATCCTAGCTCAATTATAGTAAAAATATAATATATGTATGTATATGTTTATATATTAAGGATGAAGAGTATCCTCATCTGAACCTTTAAAAGTTTTAATTTTTCTTAAAATCCATACCGAATCTTACCGAAACTTGAAAACTTTAACCTAATCAGAACATGTGTAGGAATGAATTTCCATCGAATTAACATAAAATTGTAATCCTTAAAAACTTTTGAGGAGTACAGTTGAACTGATCCCTTTCCAAAGATGCATGGGGCTTTAGAGATGCGAAACTCTGCTATTTTATTATCTAAAGGTTTCATATTTTGAAATCCAGCTTTGCTGTCCAACTTGAGGGATTCTCCTTATGTGAAGACGTATGGCATTTAAGTTGAAAAGAAATCAATAAACTATCCTACTATACTGCAAATCTAAATCCTAATTTTTTGTCATGGTCTATCATGATAGTGGTAGTTCATTCAATCAGGTTCCCTTGCAATGCCAAGGAAATTTAAAAGATCCAAACTTGATGAAATTTTTGCGCGCCATATGTTGTATAATTTTAATTGATTAAATACTCATGCGTTTGCAGTGGATATTGCATGATTGGAGTGATGAGCATTGCATCAGAACATTAAAGCATTGCAAAGAAGCTATTCCTCTCAAAAAAGATGGTGGAAAGGTTATCATAATAGACATTGTAGTTGGTGTCACTACAGATATTTCAATCTCAGTTGAATCGCAACTTCTCTTCGACGTACAAATGATGATTCTTACTACTGGAAAGGAAAGAAGCGAAACTGAATGGAAATATTTATTCAATGCTGCAGGTTTTAGTGAGTACAAGATAACACCTTTGATGGGTTTCCGATCTGTCATTGAGCTATATAATTAATTATTAGATAAAGCATAATGATTTGCTTGTATTTTGGAAGGACATGCTCCTATTTATGTGCTTAGGCACTAGTTTGTGTAAGGTATGTTTAATAATGCTTTGCTTGTTATGCTAAGTTTTGTTGATCATAAACAATGATTTGCTTGTATTTTGGAAGGACATGCTCCTATTTATGTGCTTAGGCACTGGTTTGTGTAAGGTATGTTTAATATTACTTTGCTTGTTATGCTAAGTTTTGTTGATCATAAATATTTTGATGTATTATATATATATATATATATATATGTGTGTGTGTGAGCGCATGCACACGTGCGCATGTGTTGATGCCCATATAATTTATTGATTTATACAATAGCACTTCTTTGGCTCTTAAATTCTCAAATTATATAGCAAGATGTTTTAGAACCCTCCTAATTTGTGGGGAGATTAGAGGCACAAGTATCTTAGTGGACACATAGTATGATATAATTTGTAAAAGAATTAGTTTGAATAAAATCCATTTGGCCTGATTTGAAAATACAGGCTAAAAGAACATGTTCTATTTGGAGGTCTTGAATTTGAGGGTCTGCACGTAAAGCAAGCGTTTCCTGAATTACACCATACAATTAAAAAAAAATATTTTACTTGTGAAACTTCTACTTTCTTGGCAGCTGCTAGGACTAGGGGTGCAACTCGGGCTCATGAAACTTAGATTTTTCTCAACCCTAATCCTAACCCTTTGTAAAACATCAACCCTAACCCTATTTTTAAAAATCGGATTCGGATTGAGTTTTGGGTTGGAATTCGGGTTGATGAAAAAAAAATAAAATACTTTTTCCAAAGTAAATAAATACCGAATTATAGATTCCAGAGACGGAAAAATAAAATCCCTTGTCGAACGTATAAGCTAGACTCGGGGCTTTAACATTGTATTAAAAAAAAAGTTTTACCTAAAACAAAGAAGAGAAGGAGGAAGGAGGTGCCGTAAACAAAGAAGAGGAGGAGGCGGAAAGTAAAATGAAATGTGCAGGTGGTCCGCCTTTATTTTTATCCTTCTTTTTTTCGTCTGTGACCGACGACCTTGCCTTCCTCGCCCTTAAGTTGGTCATTTCGTCTGATTTGACTGGCGCCCTCAATGTCCCTAAAAATCTGGTGCCGATAAGCTACCCCATTCGGGTAACCCTCGGGTTCGGGTTATCTCGGGTTCGGATTACGGTCAATCTGAACCCGGGTCGATTACAAATCAGGCCGAATTAAACTTGGTTCTTTCGGGTTTGGGTTAGGTAAATATGAGTTTAAACACTGTTGTAAATTGGGTTTACGGGGCTGGATTGGATTAAACCCGGTCCAAATTGTATCTCTAGCTAGGATGAACAAAGAAGATTAGAGATTTTGTTTTAAAATAAATTTAAGAATGAGGTATCAAAAATTTGGCTGATGAAATGATAGATTTGAAAAGCGATGTACCAAAACCTACCTAAAAAAATAAAATAAAAAAATGACATCGATCGAGCACTCACCAAAATCATTTGGCTGTGCTGTCCATTGCTTTCCTGTTGCTGCACCTGCTTAGGGCCGTACATGGTCGAGAAGGCAAGCGGGTGGCCGACTAAAATTGAAGGAAAACACTTTGTACACCGGCCCCGGTGCAGCAACACTGACGTGGGCTGCACCGCGTCTTCCGATTGGTCCACGTGGATCCGACGTGGATAACCTGATAGGCGGTATGGCTGGGCTTTGACGTAACGTTCTGAACGTGACGGACATTTAATGTTGTTCGCTTTTTTTTAAACTTTGCGTGCGGACGAAAATGCCCTTTCGCTCCATTTTACGTTTTATGTCATCTGTGCAAGAAGAACTCTGTTTCTTCCAGCTTAGAGGCTGAAAATACTTCAGCTACTGGACTGAAAAACCTTGATACTGGAGTCTGTGTAAAAAAACTTCTGGAGGAAATGTCAGCCGCAGCACAAAGTAAAAACTCTTTCTTCCCACTTCTTTATTATATCAACAGTTTTTTTCTGGTTAGAGTTAGTTAATGCGTTTAATGCGCGGGTAACTACCTTAGAACGAAATAGTTATGACACTCTGAGAGTCATAACTGTTTTGTAAATATTTCAGCTTTGAAAGTCTGGTCGACAGGAAATATTTCAGCTTAGAGGTTGAAAAACCTGGCTACTGGAGTCTACTGGAGTCTACTGGAGGCTTCAAATATAAAAGTTTATCCAATGAGATTTTCCTTGCCAAAACCTCACGTAGACGTTCGCTTCTCTCTCTGAATTCGGCCAGGTCTGTAAGATTTTCGTTATCTCTTCGTCAATTGCTTTTAAAAAGCTCCTTTTTTCCTCCATCTGCTTGGAAATGCCAGACCTGGCCGAATTCAGAGAGAGAAGCGAACGTCGAGGGCGTATGTTCGTGCTCAACTGAATTTCATCTGTGCTATAATAACTCTCTTTCTTTCGCCCCCCCCCCCTCGCTCTGAGAGTCCGGATGGTAAGGAATCCCTGCGACACCCTAGTTCGAAGTCGGCCGTAAGTCCTTCGCGACACCCCAGACGAAATCCCATGACACCCTAGCTTTAGGGCGACGACACCCGTCTTATAAATGTGCACATAGAGAGAACCCGGCGACACCCTAATTGAATTCGGCAGAAAATCAATCGCGACACCCCTGTTGAAATCTTACGACACCCTAGCTCTAACGAGATGACACTCGTGATTGAACAAGAGACCACGGAGATAATCCCAGAGACACCCTAGTTCGAAGTCGGCCGCAAGTCCTTCGCGACACCCCAGACGAAATCCCACGACACCCTAGCTTTAGGGCGACGACACCCATCTTATAAATGTGCACATAGAGAGAACCCGGCGACACCCTAATTGAATTCGGCAGAAAATCAATCGCGACACCCCTGTTGAAATCTCACGACACCCTAGCTCTAACGAGACGACACCCGTGATTGAACAAGAGACCACGGAGATAATCCCAGAGACACCCTAGTTCGAATTCGGCCGTTAATCCTTCGCGACACCCCTGTTGAAATCCCATGACACCCTAGCTCTAGAGCGACGACACCCGTCTTATAAATGACCACATATAGAGAAATCGGTGACACCCTAATTGAATTCGGCAGAAAATCAATCGCGACACCCCTGTTGAAATCTCACGACACCCTAGCTCTAACGAGACGACACCCGTGATTGAACAAGAGACCACGGAGATAATCCCCGCGACACCCTAGTTCGAAGTCGGCCGTAAGTCCTTCGCGACACCCCAGACGAAATCCCACGTCACCCTAGCTTTAGGGCGACGACACCCGTCTTATAAATGTGCACATAGAGAGAACCCGGCGACACCCTAATTGAATTCGGCAGAAAATCAATCGCGACACCCCTGTTGAAATCTCACGACACCCTAGCTCTAACGAGACGACACCCGTGATTGAACAAGAGACCACGGAGATAATCCCCGTGACACCCTAGTTCGAAGTCGGCCGTAAGTCCTTCGCGACACCCCAGACGAAATCCCACGACACCCTAGCTTTAGGGCGACGACACCCGTCTTATAAATGTGCACATAGAGAGAACCCGGCGACACCCTAATTGAATTCAGTAGAAAATCAATTGCGACACCCCTGTTGAAATCTCACGACACCCTAGCTCTAACGAGACGACACCCGTGATTGAACAAGAGACCACGGAGATAATCCCCGCGACACCCTAGTTCGAAGTCAGTCGTAAGTCCTTCGCGACACCCCAGACGAAATCCCACGACACCCTAGCTTTAGGGCGACGACACCCCAGTTGAAAATTGATGACACCCAACTGATCACGGCGGCGAGAAGGCCCGCGACAACCAAGTTACTAAAATTTAATTTTATTTATCAAAAAAAAAAATACAATAGCCCTTACTGGGGCTTATCTCCTTCAGTCGCTGTGTCGGCGATCTGATGCTGGAGGGACGCTACTTTCCCCTCCAGGTGGCTATTGGCCCGACGCAGGACCTCTGTCTCTTTTGTTGAAACGGCCAGGTATTTCTCGGCCGCCTTGATGAGTCGCTCGCTGCTTGCGAGCGACTCAGCATAAACCACCGCGTCGATGGTGACGGTTGGGCGTCGCCTGCCATGGCTGCCAGTAGATCTCACCTCGCCTCTGGAAGCCATCTTGTGGTCAGTTCAAGCTGGAAAGGTGAGTAACGATGGCATTCCCCCATCCTTATTTAAGGTTCCCCTGGCGGGTGTTTCGATTGCCACGTGCCACCATCTCAGTGGTTGTTCATAGGAATCGAATCGGTGAGCCACCACGCCCCCCCCCTCCACGTTGAGTTTCGAGGGATGGGGAACAGAACAGAGGTTCGGGAAGCAAACCGTCGGAAGTTTAACGTCGTCCCAAAGAAAATTCACGACACCCAAGGATAATTTGGATTTCGGCCAAAACTCCTTCGCGACACCCATGTTGAAAGCTCACGACACCCTAGCTTTAAGGCGACGACACCCGTGCGTCGAACTGATCACAGAGAGAACCCCCGCGACACCCCTTCTCGAATTTGGCCGAAACTCCCTCGTGACACCCCAGTTGTAAACTCACGACACCCTAGCTTTAAGGGGACGACACCCATGCATTAACAGTGAACCCACGGGTGTCGTCGCCATAAAGCTAGGGTGTCGTGAGTTTACAACTGGGGTGTCACGAGGGAGTTTCGGCCGAATTCGAGAAGGGGTGTCGCGGGGGTTCTCTCTGTGATCAGTTCGATGCACGGGTGTCGTCGCCTTAAAGCTAGGGTGTCGTGAGCTTTCAACAGGGGTGTCGCAAAAGAGTTTCGGCCAAAATCCAACTCATCCCTGGGATGTCTCGGGGATTCTCTCCGTGTTCAGTTCTCAGCACGGGTGTCGAAGCATTGATGCGAGGGTGTCGTGAGCTTTCAAGTGGGGTGTCGCGAAGGAGTTTCGGCCGAAATCCAAATCATCCTTGGGTGTCGTGAATTTTCTCTTGGGACGACGTTAAACTTACGACTGTTTGCTTCCCGAAACTGTTCTGTTCCCCATCCCTCGAAACTCAACGTGGAGGGCGGGGCGTGGTGGCGCACCGATTCGATTCCTGTGAACAACCACTGAGATGGTGGCGCGTGGCAATCGAAACACCCGCCAGGGGAACCTTAAATAAGGATGGGGGAATGCCATCGTTACTCACCTTTCCAGCTTGAACTGACCACAAGATGGCTTCCAGAGGCGAGGTGAGATCTACTGGCAGCCATGGCAGCCGATGCCCAACCGTCACCATCGACGCGGTGGTTTATGCTGAGTCGCACGCAATCAGCGAGCGACTCAGGCTGGCGGTCGAGGAATACCAGGATGTTTCAACAAAAGAGATAGAGGTCCTGCGTCGGGCCAATAGCCACCTGGAGGGGAAAGTAGCGTCCCTCCATCGCCAGATCGACGACGCAGCGACCGAAGGAGACAAGCCCCAGTGAGGGCTAATGTAATTTTTTTTTTTGATAAATAAAATTAAATTTTAGTAACTTGGTTGTCGCGGGCTTTCTCGCCGTGGTCAGTTCTAAGCACGGGTGTCGTCGCATTAAGCTAGGGGTGTCGTGAGCTTTCAACAGTGGTGTCTCTAAGGAGTTTCGGCCGAAAACCAATTCTCCTAGGGTGTCATGGGGATTGTCCGTGCGGTCAGTTCTAAGCACGGGTGTCGTCGCCTTAAAGCTAGGGTGTCGTGAGCTTTCAACGTGGGTGTCTCGAAGGAGTTTCGGCCGAAATCCATTTCTACTGTGCTGTCGGAGGGATTCTCCGCGCGGTCAGTTCTAAGCCACGGGTGTCGTAGCATTGGAGCTAGGGTGTCAGTAGATTTCAACTGGGGTGTCGCGTAGGAGTAGCTGTTCATGAATGCGTGCCTATATTTTCACAGTTGATGCTGAAAATGTAGATCGGAAAGAAGAAGATAACACTCCCGGCCGTGCAGCTTCACCCGTCGATCCAAATGCAGTGGATGATATTGTAGTTCCTCAAACTGGGATGGAATTCAATTCAGCCGATGATGTATATACGTTCTACAATGGATACGCGAAACGAGTTGGCTTTGGAATCACAACAGTGTGTAGCAGGGCCAACAACAAAAAACAACTTTGCTTCAAGCACCTGGCGTGTTGGAGGCAAGGAAAATCCAGAAAATCAGAGAAGAGTATGAATCATAGGGATACTGGGAAAGTTGGTTGTATGGCATCCATAAAAGCAAGACTGAATGCTACAAGTGGTAAGTGGATTTTGGATGAGGTTTCTCTAGAACATAACCATGGGCTGTCCATAACATCAGCTGGTTATCTACGGTCGCATAGGAGGATCAGCACACCAGAGAAGGCAGAGATCAGCAATTTACATGCCGTGAATGTTCCGACGACTCAGATATACTCTGCCATAGCAAGGAGAAAAGGGGGCAGAGGACAATTGGATTTCACCGAGAAGGATGCTCGTAACTTCATTTGTCGCGAACGTCAGTCTAAGCTGAAAGAAGGAGATGCTCAGTCGATGGTAATTCATTTGCCGAAATGCAACTCAAAAATCCCAATTTCTTCTACTCCTTAGACCTCAATGATAATGGTCATCTGAGGTCTGTCTTCTGGATTCATCCAAGGTCAAGATTGGCATGCACATACTTCGGTGATGTTCTAAGCTTTGACTCAACTTACTTGACAAACAGATATCAAATGCCTTTTTGTCCATTTGTTGGGGTGAACCATCATGGACAGTCAACCTTGCTTGGATGCGCATTGTTGTCTGATGAGAGTACTGAGACATATAAATGGGTTTTTAAGACTTGGCTGGATGCAAATGGTGGTCAAGCACCTATTGCCATGATTACTGATCAAGATAAGGCAATCGAGGCTGCTGTCAAAGAAGTTTTTCCTAACACACGACATCGATTTTGTCTTTGGCATATATTGAAGAAGATACCGAAAAAGATTGGCCACATTTGCACGGCAAATCCCAAGTTTATGGTTGATTTCGATGAGGCAATATATGATTCATTGACCATAAATTCATTCGAGGAAAGGTGGGCACATGTTATGGAGAAATATAAAGAATGCAAGTCTATAGATTGGTTCAATGTCCTATACGAATGTCGGGAAAAATGGGTCCCAGTTTACCTCAAGGATACATTCTTCGCAGGTTTGTATGTCAATGGCTTTGGTTCATGATTCATTTAAACGCTTTTTTTTTTTTTTTTGGTTGACAAAATTTTTAACAGGGATGTCATCTTCACAAAGGAGCGAGGGCATTAATCACTTCTTCGATGGGTTTATAAATTCGAAGACAACACTAACGGAGTTTATAAGTAAGTACGAAGATGCCTTGGAAAAACGATACGAGGCCGAAAATGAGGAAGATAATAGGACTTTGCAAACGATAGCTTTCCTAAAGACATCATCACCTTTTGAGAGACAAGCTGCAGGAAGGTATACACGGAGCATTTTCAAAAAATTCCAGAATGAGATCCTTGAAATGGCTGCATCAAATACAAAATTGATCAACGAAGCTGGCAACACGTGTATATATTCCGTCAAGTCGTATGAAAGGATTGAAGTCGATGGAATTGGCAAGGAGATGATCAAAGATTATATCGTGTCATACGATAGAAATATTGAGGATGTCCAATGCCAGTGCCGATCCTTTCAGTTCAAGGGGTACCAGTGTAGGCATGCCCTGTTGGTTCTTCATCAAAGTGACGTATTTCGTTTACCAGATAAATACTTCTTGAAGAGATGGTGCAAGGACATGAAATACCAATTCGACGAATTCGACTGCAATACTGAGGGTTATGATAAAAGCACACGAAACTCACGGTACGCAGTGACAATTTTTTAATTGAAATGTCTTAATATTTGTTATCGTTAATATTATGTTATGATTGTAGATATAGTTTGCTGTCTCATCGGATGACGAAGCTCGCAGAGATAGCCTCCATGTCTGAAGATGCATTTAATGTAGTGATGGATGGTCTAACACCTATATTCAAAACTGCCGTGGATGCCAACTGCGCAGCTAAACCACGTTCAGAGCTTGTAATTCAAGATCCTGAACAAATTAGGACGAAAGGTCGCCCGAGAGAGAACAGATTAAAGAGTGGAGTCGAGAAGAAGTCAAAAAGATCAAGGAAAAATCAGGTCAAGGAAAGAGCTGCTTCAAGCATCAGGCAGACTTGTTTGCAGTCTATTAATACTGAAGAGGACCTGGAGAGAATTGTTCCGCCGTCAGAAACTTTGATGGACGAATTTGATGCTTATGTATTGAGTCAACTTACACAAGAGCATATATAAAACACGGGTGTCGTAACTTTTGAATTATGGTTGCTTGGTCGTAAATGAAATGCTCGCGAACGACTCCGAGGAAATTAGCGCGACGACACCCTTGCTCATGGAGAACGACACCCTAGCCTTGCTCGGCGACACTCGAAAGACGGAAACATACGAGACATCCTAGTTCTGGCAAACGACACCCAAGCCTTGCGCGGCGACACCCGAATGACGGAAACATACGAGACATCCCAGTTCTCGCGAACGACTCCGAAGATTTAGCGCGACGACACCTACGAGACACCCTAGCTCACCCTCTTGCGCGCGACACCCGAAAGGCGGAAACCTACGAGACATCCCAGTGCTTGCGAACGACTCCGAAGATTTTAGCGCGACGACACCCTAGCTCATGGAAAACGACACCCTAGTCTTGCGGGCGACACCCGAAAGGCGGAAACCTACGAGACATCCCAGTGGCGAGAAGATTTTAGCTCGACGACACCCTAGCTCTGGAAAACGACACCCTAGTCTGCGCGGCGACACCCGAAAGGCGGAAACATAAGAGACATCCCAGAGCTTGCGAACGACTCCGAAGATTTTAGCGCGACGACACCCTAGCTCAAGGCAAACGACACCCTAGTCTTGCGCGGCGACACCCGAAAGGGAAACCTACGATAAGATTTTCCATGAGCTAAGCGGAGACGCGAGCACCTCTTAAAGACACGAGCCGTCGAGCGAAGTCGTTTCGCAAGCTCCTCGCCGCCTTTCGGGTGTCGCCGCGCAAGACAAGGGTGTCCCATGAGCTAGGGTGTCGTCGAGCTAAAATCTTCGGAGTCGTTTCGCAAGCTCTGGGATGTCTCCCCTTTCGCGCCGCGCAAGACAAGGGTGTCGTTTTCCATGAGCTAGGGTGTCGTCGAGCTAAAATCTTCGGAGTCGTTTCGCAAGCTCTGGGATGTCTCTTATGTTTCCGCTTTCGGGTGTCGCCGCGCAAGACAAGGGTGTCGTTTTCCATGAGCTAGGGTGTCGTCGAGCTAAAATCTTTGGAGTCATTTCGCAAGCTCTGGGATGTCTCTTATGTTTCCGCCTTTCGGGTGTCGCCGCGCATGACTAGGGTGTCGTTTTCCATGAGCTAGGGTGTCGTCGAGCTAAAATCTTCGGAGTCGTTTCGCAAGCTTTGGGATGTCTCTTATGCCGCCTTTCGGGTGTCGCCGCGCAAGACAAGGGTGTCGTTTTCCATGAGCTAGGGTGTCGTCGAGCTAAAATCTTCGGAGTCGTTTCGCAAGCTCTGGTCTGGGATGTCTCGTAGACATCGAGGACACTCCTGCTCGCAGTGATAAAATTTTTAATATTTGCATTAAATATTAATCAGTGTTAATATGAATAAATTACATTCAATTTCATTCAAAGACGAATAAAAAATTAAGAACATTTTTCGACAATGTCGCTAATCTTTTTGTTCAGGCCCTCTCTCAATATCGTCGCAGCTAAGTGTCGCCGGTAATCTCTGACTTCCTCATCCTGAAATCCATCTTCATATCAGGATTGTCCCGTCGAGCAAGACATTCCATGTATCTCAGACAGTATAGGCCGCAATCCAGCGATCCGGTCGGTTGGCTTGGGCAATCCGAAATATCTTCCATCGGCCACTCCATCGCTTCCTTCTTATCGCAGTAGATATGGAATATGTGGCCTAGAATTGTATGCCATTTCCTTGCATTGGCCTTGTACTTCGGGTTGCGTTTCATTGAATTCAGGTGCATGAACACCTTTCTTTCCATGTCGACAGCAACCAAATGCCAGTGCGAGTTATCAGAGTTTACAATGGTGAAAAGAAACCGGAATTGGGCCTTATCTTCATCCGATACATTGTCAAATATCGCAGCCCCAGATGATCCAGCAAGTTCATGAGCAGGTGATGAGGAAGTCAGACATAGAGCAGATACGAAAACTGATGCAATTATGCACTTATGGTATCGGTCAGGATGCTCTGCCCAGTTGCGCATCAGAAACTCCTGGCCGCAATCAATTATCTGCCAATGGAATGTAAACGATTAATATAATTCTAAAATCAACAACTAGAACATGTTTCTTGATATACTTACATCATCTATTATCATTTCATTGTTAATGAGATCTTGAAGATTTTTTCTTGTTGCAACGCCAGAAACATATTTGTGTAGACGATCTCGTCGGTTGTCGCTCGCTCAAAAAATTTTGAATAATTATTTGGTCATCTTCGACCGTTGTGTTGGGCTTTGAAATGCCCACTGTCTTCGCCGACTTTTTAGGTCGGGTTGTCTCATAACTTTTCCGACGACCGTGGATGCCTTACGCTTCCTCGGCTCTTTTTTAATCCTCCTAACAAGCGAAGGCACTCCAATTATTTCTAAGTCCATATTGTCATCCTTTGGCGCAGGGGTGCCAAGTTTATTATCGGATATGGACTCTTCTTTATTTTCATTCCCCTGCTCTGTTTTATCAGCCAATGAATCCCCCTCCAATATGTCCCTCTGCTTTTGCATTCCCTGTCTCAATTGGAAACTCGGATGAATGGTCCTCCTCCATCTTCTTCTCCTCACTATTTACGTTACCAGGCTCGCGGAGGACCAACTCCAGGGAATGCACCTTCTCTGTTTTCTCGTCTCCCTTGTCCTCCTCATTTATTGCATAACTTTCCTTTCTGACCAGTGAATTGAGGAGGCTCTCAGCAATGGACAGCCTGTGCCTGACATCTTCGAGTTGATCCTTAACACACTCCAATTCATTCCTCAACTCGGCGCATCCTGCGCAGCTATCCATTGGTTGAGGGGCGCAGGTATCTGTTGTTGAGGGGGGGACGGTTTTATCTGCTGAGGGAGAAGCCAGCGCTCTTCTGGCAATGGTTCAGTAGCTCCCTCCATCTGCAACACAAGATGATAACAAATTAATATTAAGTGAACATATTGACGCATTAAGTTGAAAAATGGTCAGAGCAATGGAGCAATGAACTAGATTACCAAGTCCTGAGGCTGCAAGTCGGCAACCCGAACCGATTGGATCTTCATTTGGTGGTCATACCACTTCAACAGCCGGGGCCGTTTATCAGGGTATGCTGGCTCTCGCATTGATGTATGCTCGAGGAACCACGCCTGAACATGATTTTTTTTGGATATTAAATAAAGTAATATTACAAAAAATTTTGTCTCAACACTAATTATGTGTCTCAATAATCCTTACCACCAGTGCTGCCGAGCATCCGAACAAGGTAGGCTGCCTCCTAACTTTTTTTGCATTCTTTGAGTGCACCGGCTCCTCGGAACGCAAGCAAGCAGCTATTTCTGGGAGAGCCAGAACAATCAACTCCTTCAGTGCCGAAGCCCAGTCGATGCTACCCAGTTGACTTAAGTCATCCAAGTGCTGGATGAGATACCGTGGACATCTCTGATTAGACTTTGGAGCCAAAAACATGGCCAACATGTATGCGATCCAAAGTCGGACGGTGTCCTCGACATCCTCCTGTACTTTAGATGATCGGAGTTGAAATATCAACTTCTCCAAACCTTCTTGGCGAAGATCTAAACCCTGGCCAAACCGTCTGAACAACCTTCCGTTGAACATTTGGCTGGACGTGTCGATCTTCTTCCCATGAGCTGGAAGTCCAAGAATGAGTGCGACTTCGTCGGCACTGAATAGAACTGGCTTTCCGCAAAACATGAACTCGTCGCCTCCATTGTGACATCTTATGATGTCTGCTAGCAGTCGCCCGTCGACTGTGAACGTCTGCATGTCGACGAAGGCACCAAATGGGGTCCTTCGAATCAGTTTTGTATGCCGTCTAGAGAACCCCATCCTCCAAACCTTCTGAACGTATACTGCCGGCCTGCAGCTATTCTTAAACAGCTGGGAAGCCTTCACTGGGGGGACTGGAACAATTTTATTGTCAACTGAAACAGGGGGTAAGACAGAAGACATACTTGTCATGAAATTTTAAGAGAGAATGTCATAATATTTATATAGTGATAAACATACCTGAAGGAGCCGCATCCTCATTCGAACGAAGAACCATGTCCTTGCATTGTTCCGCCATTTTCTCTGTCTGCTTCTTCTTTGTTCGCGGTCTTCGTGCACAAACGAAAGCACTCATCTCCATGAATGAAGTATTCGGAAGAATGAACTATGGAACAAGTTTAGGAGGGAAAAGGAGACCAGTGGCTTCTCGAGCAAGAGACGAAGGATGGCTTCTTGAGCAAAAGATGGCTTCTCGAGCAACAGACGATTGATTCTAGGGTTTATGCCGACCTAAGAGAAATACGAAAGGACACCCGGATCGCCACGATCACATCAATGAGACCCGCGAACCCATAGGAACTGCCCACGTTTACAACTTTTCTCGGAAATATGGCATGGCTCATGGCTTACTAGGGTGTCGTCGAATTAGTACTAGGGTGACGTCAAATTCCGCCTTGTTCAAGCATGGGTGTCGTCTCGTTAAGCTAGGGTGTCGTGAGATTTCAACTGGGGTGTCGCGAAGATTTTCGCCGAATTCAATTAGGGTGTCGCCGATTTCTCTGTATGTGGTCATTTATAAGACGGGTGTCGTCGCCCTAAAGCTAGGGTGTCGTGGGATTTCAACTGGGGTGTCGCGAAGGATTTACGGCCGAATTCGAACTAGGGTGTCGCTGGGATTATCTCCGTGGTCTGTTTAAAGAACGGGTGTCGTCTCCTAGAGCTAGGGTGTCGTGGGATTTCAACTAGGGTGTCGCGAAGGATTAACGGCCGAATTCGAAGTAGGGTGTCGCCGGGTTCTCTCTATGTGGTCATTTATAAGACGGGTGTCGTCGCCCCAAGCTAGGGTGTCGTGAGATTTCAACTGGGGTGTCGCGATTGAATTTCGCCGAATTCAATTAGGGTGTCGCGGGTTCTCTCGTGGTCATTTTAAGCACGGGTGTCGTCTCGTTAGAGCTAGGGTGTCGTGAGATTTCAACTGGGGTGTCGCGATTGATTTTCGCCGAATTCAATTAGGGTGTCGCCGGGTTCTCTCTATGTGGTCATTTATAAGACGGGTGTCGTCGCCTAAGCTAGGGTGTCGTGGGATTTCAACTGGGGTGTCGCGAAGGATTTACGGCCGAATTCGAAGTAGGGTGTCGCCGGTTCTCTCTATGTGGTCATTTGTAAGCACGGGTGTCGTCGCCCTAAGCTAGGGTGTCGTGAGATTTCAACTGGGGTGTCGCGAAGATTTCGGCCGAATTCAATTAGGGTGTCGCCGGGTTCTCTCTATGTGGTCATTTTAAGCACGGGTGTCGTCTCCTTAGAGCTAGGGTGTCGTGAGATTTCAACTGGGGTGTCGCGATTGATTTTCGGCCGAATTCAATTAGGGTGTCGCGGGTTCTCTCTATGTGGTCATTTATAATACGGGTGTCGTCGCCCTAAGCTAGGGTGTCGTGGGATTTCAACTAGGGTGTCGCGAAGGATTAACGGTAGAATTCGAAGTAGGGTGTCGCCGGGTTCTCTCTATGTGGTCATTTATAAGACGGGTGTCGTCGCCCCAGAGCTATGGTGTCGTGAGATTTCAACTGGGGTGTCGCGATTGATTTTCTGCCGAATTCAATTAGGGTGTGGGAAGAAAGAGTTTTTACTTTGTGCTGCGGCTGACATTTCCTCCAGAAGTTTTTTTACACAGACTCCTGACTCCTGTATCCAGGTATCGGCTAGCCTCGAAGCTGAAGTATTTTCTTTCTACCGGGGAAGAAACAGAGTTCTTCTTGCATAGATGATAGAAAACGTAAAATGGCGCCATGAAGGAGCGAAAGGGCATTTTCGTCCGCACGCAAAGTTTAAAAAAAAGCGAACAGCATTAAATGTCCGTCACATTCAGAACGTTACGTCAAAGCCCAGCCATACCGCCTGTCAGGTCATCCACGTCGGATTCACGTGGACCAATCGAAGATGCGGTGCAGCCCACGTCAGCGTTGCTGCACCGGGGCCGGTGTACAAAGTGTTTTCCAAAATTGAATGGTAGGAGCAATGGCCCGTCGCTTTTTGGGCCCAATCCGACGAGACTAAACAGGTAGTGGGGGCATGTCACCGGCGTATTGGACCATGCAATCCCCTCTGCTGGAGGCTCAGTTCTTGCACCTATCGATGTGGCATTGAGGTATCCGACCACTAGCCTTTTTCCTTACAAGATGCGCTAAAGCGCTCCTAGATCGCAAGACACCCAAGCACGACAATATATGGGGGATAAATACCTCTCCAACCAAATATCAAACTTTTATTAACTATTTGGAATATAAAGGTGGCGTTGTCTTGATTGACACTCCTTTCGTCTCTACAATAGTTCACAAGTGCCCCAAAACCCAAAACAAGCATTTCCTAGGCCAAAACCATGAACTTACCAAAGTTTGCCAGATGCACACGCTGGCCACCCGATCTGCCCATGCTGACCATGGCATTTGTACGTGACAACCCCTTGCTGTGCGCGCTTAGCGCCTCCCTGCGCCCTGCACCCTCCCTACTCGCGCCGACAGCTAGATCTATGCCTAGTCCTGTTTGGCCTGCTCTGCGCGCGCTTGGCCCCTTGCCAGGCCATGCATGTCATGCGTGCTCCGCTAACTGGCTCTGCGCCCAGGCCCATCTGGCTAGTTTTGTGCATGCCTGGTCCCCTGCCTGGCTGTGCCTTACCGCGTCTGCAGCATGGACCTTCCTGGCTTGTGAGATGCATATGAAAGGAGAAATAATCTCTAAGGCATGCATATTTTAAAATTTAATAATAATTATTAATGCAGAAACTTAAAGATTACATATTAATCTATCTAACATGCATCAGGATCATATCTTTGCTTATATATTAGATCGTTTGATCTAAAATATGCATATAAATAAAAACATCAAATCATATCTTGATCTTCAAGATGAGAAGTCATACTACTTATCTTGAAGCCTGCCTTAAGATCTAGGGATCAAATCACTTACCTTAAGAACAGTAGGTAAATCCTTATTGCTCTGCAGCCGTTCAATTGTCCAGCCTCTAGTATCGTCCACGCGAAGCCCGAATGATCAGATTCCCGAGAGTGCTAGCTCGCGAAAAAATAACTTTGCTAATATTGAATCCTCCCACTTGAATCTTCTGCCAAGATCCACCAAACTTTCAGTGACACCAGAATTACACCAGGATTTTCTATTCTAACTCTTTAGAAATTCAATCCATAACTTTTTTGTTATTCTCTGGTGAGGGATGTCCTCTAATTTATAGTCTCATTTTAGCCCGTCCATTGAATTCTAACACTTAGAATTATGCCGTTCGGTGAAAACCAAAGAGACACCGAACCAAAGAGACGCAGCGTTTGGTTAATTCCGACGTTCGGTGAAAACCAAAGAGACGCGGCGTTTAGTTAATTCCGACGTTCAATAAAAACCAAAGAGATGTAAATTCTAACACTTAGAATTCCATCGCCTGGTTGATTCAAAGAGGCACATTTATTCTATATAAATTCTAACACTTTAGAATTCCAACGGAACCGTTTGGAGAAGATTGATGTTATACATTAAATTCTACATATGAATTTAATCTCTCAAATTTTAGTTATCTCATCATGTGAGATACTTATGCAAGAGGTTTGGGTTCAGGTTTTGGTTTAAGTTGATCTGAATTTATTGGACTGAACCTACATAGATCATGGTCCTAGCCCAAATCAAATTTGGCTAGTCCTGAATCTATTTAAATCCAAATCAAGTCTAATTTCAAATCAATATTTGAAATTGACTAGTCCTTCTAATAGACTTAAACCAAATTGAATCTTATTCACTTGTACTTAACTCAATTGAGATAATTCAATCAATCAAATTGATTAATTAAATCATATACGATTCTCAATCGTTGATCAGCAAATAGATCATCCTAGGAAACTTCTATGCGTATGACTCTCTAGATTCGAACCTAAGCCGGTAGCATAGGAACAACTTTCTATACTAATCGATGTGCCCATCTAGCAATGGAACCCGATGTCCGGATAGATCGAAGAGTTACCGAGCAAACTCCAAGAACCCTAAGAAACAGTTACCGTATAATTCATCCTTTTGACCACAAATTCTAAGGATGGCTTAAGAGCCTGTCAACTCTAAACAGCAAATCCATAAAGTAATTTCAACTTTAGTGATCATGTGACTTTCACATGAAGTGCCTTGGCCAAGGTCTTGCTAAATTGAAACACAAGCATTTCTCCTTTTAACGGGATAGGTCAAATTCCATCTTGATCCATAACTGACTACCATAAGTACTTGACTGCACCCAGTAATCTTTCGTAGCTAGATTAGAAATCCAGGTGATCCTGCACCTAAGTACAATGAGTTGCTTGGAAGTCACCGGTTGTGATCTTTAGGTCTAAAGGATACTTATACCCATATCTTCTCGGATTAACTCTTGACAGCAGAGCATCCGGAAATGAGTCACGTTCGATGAAATATACTCCTACACTTTCACCTGTATGTCATACCAGTGTCTCTACACTCCTTGGTTAAGAGGACAACCAACAAATATGATATACAACATCCTATAATTGATAGTACCATGGCCCTTTCATAGTATATTATTTGATCGCGAACTCTTTTGAGGACCTTCAAAGATAAATCCTCCTTTATCATGAAGGAAGATCCTGAGGGCTTCATTACTATTAGGAGTTTTAAGAAGATGTTCTTGTAATAAATAAATTTTCAAATAACTTTTATAAATATCAATTTTTATATTTACATTAGTACAATCATCAAATGATTGGCTTTAGGATACAATTCCCAACAAACTCCCACTTAGCCTAAAGCCACTCATTACAGTATCTAATACCCATCTTCAACTTATAGTCGTCAAACTCCTTAATGCTGAGTGCTTTAGTAAATGGGTCACCTAGATTTTCTTTCCGTCAATCTTCTGAAGATTTATGTCACCTCGTTCTATAATCTCTCAAATAAGATGAAACCGGCGCAGTATATGCTTGGTGCACTGATGTGCTCGTGGTTCCTTTGCTTGAGCTATGGCACCAGTGCTATCACTATACAATAGGACGGTCCATCAATGGAAGGTGCCACTCCAAGCTCGAAGATAAACTTTCGCAACCACACAGCTTCTTTTGCGGCATCTGATGCAGCGATGTACTCTACCTCGCACACTGAATCTACCACTGTTTGTTACTTGAAACTTTTCAGCAAACAGCTCCACCATTTAGGATAAACATGAAACCCGACACACTTTTGCTATCATCATGATCTGATTGAAATTGGAATCAGTATATCCAATAAGTTTTAAATCAGACTCTTCATAGACTAACCACTGGTCCTTAGTATTTCTCAAATACTTAAGGATTGTCTTAACAACTGCTAGTATTTTTCTCCTGGATCAGATTGGTATCTACTCACTACTCCTAGCGAGTATGCCACATCTGGTCTTGTATATGTCATGGTGTACATAATCGATCCCACTGCCGAAGCATATGGAATTCGACTCATGCGTTCTCTTTCATTAGGAGTTATCGGACAATCCTTCTTAGAAAGATGAATTCCATGGCCTATCGGAAGATAGCCTTTCTTTGAATTCTCCATGCTAAACCTCTTTAGCACGGTGTCAATGTACGTAGATTGGGATAAACCAAGCATCCTCTTAGTTCTATCTCTATAAATCTTCATCCCTAGGATGTATGATGCTTCTCCCATATCTTTTATGGAGAATTATGATGATAACCATGTCTTTATTCCTTATAATGCAGGACATCATTTTCGATTAAGAGAATATCATCCACATATAATACAAGAAATACAATAACGGAACCGTTAGCCCATTTATAAATGCAAGGTTTTTCTTTATTTTTAACAAAGCCATAAGATTTGATCACATTATCAAATCGTATGTTCCAACTCCTAGATGCTTGCTTAAGTCCATAAATGGACTTCTGTAGCCTGCACACTTTAGACTCGTCTTCAGATATAAACCTTCAGGCTATATCATATACACATGTTCATCTAAATTACTATTTAGAAAAGCAGTTTTAACATCCATCTATCAAATCTCATAATCGAAGTGTGCTGCTATAGCTAGCATAATCTGAATGGATTTCAGCATTGCCATAGGAGAAAACGTTTCGTCGTAGTCAATACCATAATGTTGACGATACCCCTTAGCAACCAGACGTGCTTTGTAGGTCTCTACTTTTTCGTCTGTGCCTCTTTTTCTTTGAAAACCCACTTACACCCTATGGGTTTTATCCCTTCGGATGGGTCAACTAATGTCCATACATTATTTTCCTTCATGGAATCAAGTTTGGATTTCATGGCTTCAAGCCATTTGTCAGAGTCAGTCCTTTGCATAGCATCCATATAGGTGATCGGATCCTCATTGTTCTCATCAAGCTCAATAGGATCCTCGTTCTAGATCAAGAAACCTAAGTATCTGTCCGATTGATGTGGTACTCTACCAGATCGCCTTAATGGTGCATCTAACATGGGTTTTGAGTTTGATCTAATCAACTCATATTCTAAGGGTTCACTGGTTTGTTTTGTTCCTTCTACTTGATGAACTTCCTTAAGTTCAATATTAGAGCTATTTGTTCCTTCACTAAGGAACTCCTTTTCAAAAAAAAATTGCTCTATTACTAATGAACAACTTTTGTTCTTCAATTTTGTAGAAGTAATATCCTTTGGTTTCTTTCGGATAGCCGATAAAAAAATATTTATCAGATTTGGGTTCAAGTTTGTCTGATTTTGCACGTTTCACATAAGCCGAACAACCCCAAACTCTCAGATAGGTGATAACTTGTTTATGTCCATACCACATCTCATGTGGAGTTTTAAAAATAGACTTACTTGGAACCTTATTGAGAATATGACAAGCTAATTTTAATGCATATCCCCAAAATGATATTAGCAAGCTTGCAAAACCCATCATGGACCGAACCATGTCTAACAGAATTCGATTCCTTCTTTTCGACACACCGTTATGTTGCAGTGTTCCTGGAGGAGTTCATTGGGAGAGAATCACATTCTCCCTTAAATATGTCACAAAGTCATTTGAAATGTATTCGCCTCCTCGATCTGATTGAAGGGTCTTAATACATTTTTCTGTTTATTTTTCTACTTCTTTATGATATAGTTTGAACATTTCAAACGACTCAGATTTATGTCTCATAAGATAGACATAACCGAACCTAGAAAGGTCGTCTGTAAAAGTAATGAAGTAGTAATATCCACCTTTGGCATAAGTGCTCATTGGTCCACATACATCAGTATGTACTAGATCCAATAGCTCTTTAGCTCTTTCACCTTTTCCAGTAAAAGATGACATGGTCATTTTACCAAGAAGACATGATTCACAGATAGTTAATGATTCACAATCATCAACTCGAAGGATGCCCTCCTGAGTTAACCTGTTTAATCTGTTCTTGTTGATATGACCTAGTCGATGGTGCCAAAGATAAATATCTGTGACATCAGTTATTCTAGGGTGCTTACTTGATTTGTACACTACATTTACAGGCTGTGATAATATATAAATTCCATTAGATAAATGCCCAATCATTACAGTGACTCCATTCATAATGATATTCAAAGTAAAATCCTTTATTGAAATTTCATAATGACTTTTGACCAGAAGGCCTACAGAAATTATGTTCAACAAGAACGTTGGGCAAAAATGACAATCATTTAGTACAATGACATTTCTATTGAAAACTATTTCAAGAACTCCTAATGCTAGAACTAGAACTAATCTTTCATCGCCGACATTAAGGAATCTTTCATTATCCTCAAATCTTCTAGTAACCTGTAGTCTCTGTAATGAATTATAAATATTAAAAGGACTCTTGGTATCCAATACCAAGGTCTGATTATCATATACAGAAAAATTACAAGGTGTTATCATATAATACCTTGTTGAGCAACATCTTGCCCCTTTTTCTTCTTTGGCATGTTTTGATCAAGTGTGGTAATGTAAAGAAAATAGTTCCTCTTTCAGTGCCCTTGCATCTTGCAATGAAAGCATTCAGCTTGACTTTTATCAACTTTCTTCTTCTGCATCTGACCTCTTATAGATGTCCTAGCATGTTGCACCTTTTTCTTATTCTTTTTCTTCTTCCCTTTTCAAAGAGTTGACGCCCTACTTTAGATCCTTCAACCACATTAACCAAACCCTTAGAGAGCTGGTTGTCCTTCTCAAAGTTCTGTAACAACCCCAACAAACCGTGGTAGTTGACTGCAGGCTTTGTCATTCGAAAATGAGTAAGGAAAGGTCGGAAGGATGGAGGCAAGGAATTCAGGATCGCATCTTTTCCCAACTGCTCATGTAAGGGAAAGCCGAGTTTGCTTAGAAGTTCTATCTTCTCGATCATGTACAATACATGATCAGTGACAGGAGATCCATCCCTCATTCGAGCATTAAAAATAGCACAACTAGTCTTGTGCCTTTCAACGTCGTCGGGTGTGCCGAAATATTCATTCAACGCTTGAATGATTTCTTCCGGCTGAGCATTCTCGAATCGGCGACCGAATTCATCGTTCATTGCTGCTAGCATGATGCAACGCATGCTAGTTCTATCACTGACTCTGATAAGTGTCTTTCTCAGAACTTTAGGTGTTTGCATCAGGTATCTTTGGTGCAGAATTATTCAGAATATATAGAATTCTCTCATGCTCAAGGACGATCTTAAGTTTTCTAAACCAGCTATTAAAATTTAAACCATTCAACTTGTCACTATCCAATAGGGACCTTAATGATAAATTAGTGGCCATTTTTTGCATAAAAAAACTAAAGTTTAGTAGTATATAAATTGATTCAGTCTAAAGACTTAAACTTTATTCTAAAGATTTTTCCACTATTTTGTTTAAATTGGCAGCCTCTATACCCCAATTCAAAGAATTATTCTTAATTCTTTAGTGGGCACTAAGATCTACATAGACTACATACAGGCCCAAGTGAAGCTTGGCCAACCCATATGCATCTAAGAGTAGGTTCAAAACTAATTATTTTTCCAAACAATTCTTAGTATTCAGTTTTGCCCCATGTTCCTCTTTAGTAGGCATAGAGTGCCTCCACTGAAAGTTCTGGTTAGGTCCAACCATTAAATGATATAATAAGTGTAACCTATCAATAGACAACCAAGCCCGAGTGAAGCTCGGCCCACCTGACTGTCTATTTAATAGTTACGCTGACTTATCATATAATGAATGATAATTCTGATGGTTGACAAGCACCAAGCATGGAGTGCCTCCCATGATTATCAAGACATCAGACTCATTATCACCCACCTTAATGGGAGGCAATGATCTAGTTATCATATAACTATTTCATTTTAAGGACCTAATAATTTTAGAGGATTTAATAATCTTAAGATAAATTGACTAATCAAGTTCTCCCACTGAATCTATGAAATCGGTAGAATGAAATAATATTAAGTCAGGTTAAGTGGCACCTAAATCAGTCAGACTGATTTTCTTACATGCATGGGTCAACTTGAATCAGGTAAATGATCTGAATCATAAATGGTTACAATATTGACCAGGTAAGTGAGATCGATAGGAGGGATATGCCATTAACTTATTAAAGATGCATCAATACGAGTAGCTCCCAATTAAAAACCATTCAATCGTTAATCCTAGAGCAACTTGCCAACTCACCTTGATATCATATGGTTAACCAATTTTGATTTGACCATCTAAGAGATTCATGCTCAACTACGGATCCTAATCTACTTCCATTTGGTTTAATCAAAGACATGGACATGATTAACTACAACTATTGTTTGACTTAGAGCATCCTTAACCTAATCTAATCAATTTAAATTTGATCAAATACTCTTATAGTCCATTTGATTTAAACCTTAGGGTCTAACCCTTTATGGACCTGATTTAGCTAACCCAAAAATTAAATATATTTGCATGTTTCCTATTTCGAATCATGCATCACTTGCATTATACAACTACTCATAATTCCTATATTTAGATCATATCTAAAAAGATTATGAATAAATATTTGACATTCAAATAAGACTCTCATAAATATTTATCTATTTCATAACATAGACAACAAGCTATTATATTTCATATCTATGTTTTTATACTAAACATGCAAATATCATGCTTTAATACAACATCAATATGTATCAAATATAAAACATCTTTTGAGAGTGAGTGTAATCTATGTTTTGATGCCAAAGATCAATTTAAATTATCTTTTGACTAAGCATCAATAATAAAAGAACCATAACGTCACGACAATATGTCACATAATACCTCGTTGAATGGGTAATTTGAATTTTTAATCCATGACCGAATAGCCTGGTGATCCATTTTAGCTTTGATTACAAAATTAATAGGAGCATTAATTTACATGCAATAAATTAGATCAAGACGACACCATGGCTCTAATACCATTTGAAGGGAGAAACAATCTCCGAGGCATGCATATTTTAAAATTTAATAATAATTATTAATACGAAAACTTAAAGATTACATATTAATTTAACATGCATCAAGATCATATCTTTGCCTTATATATTGGATCGTTTGATCTAAAATATGCATATAAATAAAAACATCAAGATCATATCTTGATCTTCAAGATGAGAAGTCATACTACTTATCTTGAAGCCTGCCTTAAGATCTAGGAATCAAATCACTTACCTTAAGAACAGTAGGTAAATCCTTATTGCTCTGCAGCTGTTCAATCGTCTGGCCTCTAGTATCGTCCACGCGAAGCCCCGAATGATTGGATTCTCAGGAGTGCTAGCTCGTGGAAAAATAACTTTGCTAATCTTGAATCCTCCCACTTGAATCTTCTGCCAAGATCCACCAAACTTTCGGTGACACCAAAATTACACCAGGATTTTCTATTCTAACTCTTTAGAAATTCAATCCATAACTTTTTGTTATTATTCTCTGGTAAGGGATGTCCCCTAATTTATAGTCTCATTTTAGCCAGTCCATTGAATTCTAACACTTAGAATTCTGTTGTTCGGTAAAAACTAAAGAGACACCGAACCAAAGAGACACAGCGGTTAATTCCGACGTTTGGTGAAAACCAAAGGGACGCGCGTTTGGTTAATTCCGACGTTCGGTGAAAACCAAAGAGATGCGAATTCTAACACTTAGAATTTCATCGCCTGGTTGATTCAAAGAGGCACATCTATTCCATATAAATTCTAACACTTTAGAATTCCAACAGAATCGTTTGGAGAAGATTAATGTTATACATTAAATTCTACATGTGAATTTAATCTCTCAGATTTTAGTTATCTCATCATGTGGGATACTTATGCGAGAGGTTTGGGTTCAGATTTTGGTTTAAGCTGATATGAATTTATTGGACTAAACCTACATAGATCATGGTCCTAGTCCAAATCAAATTTGGCTAGTCCTGAATCTATTTAAATCCAAATCAAGTCTAATTTCAAATCAATATTTGAAATTGACTAGTCCTTCTAATAGACTTAAACCAAATTGAATCTTATTCACTTGTATTTAACCTAATTTAGATAATTCAATCAATCAAATTGATTAATGAAATCATATACGATTCTCAATCGTTGATCAGCAAATAGATCATCCTAGGAAACTTCTATGCGTGTGACTCTCTAGGTTCAAACCTAAGCCGGTAGCATAGGAACAACTTTCTATACTAATCGATGTGCCCATCTAGCAATGGAACCCAATGTCCAGATAAGTCGAAGAGTTGCCGAGCAAACTCCAAGAACCCTAAGAAACAGTTACCGTATAATTCATCCTTTTGACCACAAATGCTAAGGATGGCTTAAGAGCCTGTCAACTCTAAACAACAAATCCATAAAGTGATTTCAACTTTAGTGATCATGTGACTTTCACATGAAGTGCCTTGGCCAAGGTCTTGCTAAATTGAAACACAAGCATTTCTTCTTTTAACGGGATAGGTCAAATTCCATCTTGATTCACAACTGACTACCACAAATACTTGACTACACCCAGTAACCTTTTATAGCTGGATTAGAAATTCAGGTGGTCCGGTACCTAAGTACAATGAGTTGCTTGCAAGTCACCAGTTGTGATCTTCAGGTCTAAAGGATACTTATACCCATATCTTCTCGGATTAACTCTTGACAGTAGAGTATCCGAAAATGAGTCACGTTCGTTGAAATGTACTCCTACACTTTCACCTGTATGTCATACCAATGTCTCTACACTCCTTGGTTAAGAGAACAACCAACAAATATGATATACAACGTCCTATAATTGATAGTGCTATTGCCCTTTCATAGTATATCATTTGGTCACGAACTCTTTTGAGGACCTTCAAAGATAAATCCTCCTTTATCATGAAGGAAGATCCTGAGGGCTTCATTACTATTAGGAGTTTTAAGAAGATGTTCTTGTAATAAATAAACTGCCAAATAACTTTTATTAATATATCAATTTATATATAATTTACATTAGCACAATCATCAAATGATTAGCTTTAGGATACAATTCCCAATAGCACGGGCCCTACGTGCATCGGCCATCTGCTACGACACCTACCTTTGTGCAGCGCAAACCTCCTTGCACGCTGGATGCACGCACCGTCCACTGGATCTGCGCGCGCCTGCCCCCTGCCATGCGCGGCGATGCCCTGCGCCACTCACCTTAACCTCACTTATGGTCGATAGGTGCCGATTCTAGATCTTTCCCTCCAGATCCCACCCAAGGGCTCCAATCCTTGGCCTTTATATGGTGCAATCCATGCGCCCTAAATCATGCCTTGATTCATGCTACTGACTAGCGCACCTAGCCCTGTCGGCCACACCCTTGCCATGCACGTGCATGGCCCCACCTGGCCATCTGCCTAGGTGCAAACTGCCACACGCTCGAGCCTTGCTGGCTCAATCCTGGCGTGCTTCTTCCTTTTCTGGCCGCACCAGCTCGTCCGCTCAGCCCTGCTGGCCGTCCACATTGTGTAGCAGGCTGCGCCCAGTGTATGCCTGGGCCTGGTACCTATGCGCCCTCCCATGTTTGGCCTGAGTTCCTCGATCAGCTCGCCATGCCTACTGTCACACTCAGCTTGACCCATGCGAGGATGGCTGCAAGGGCCATGACCGTGCCGGCACTTGGCTGTGCGGGCGCATGGCCACACTGTACAGGGCCATGGTCGTGCGAGCCTTGGTCACGCGGGCCCATGGTCACGCCGGCGCATGGTCGTGCAAGGCCATGGCAGCGCATGCCTTGGCTGCGCAGGCGCATGGCCGCGTAGGGCCATGTCCGCTCGGGCCTTGGCCGGGTGCACCCATGGCCGCATCGGGCGCATGGCCATGCGGGCCTTAGTCGCGCTGGCGCATGGTCATGCAAAGCCATGGCCACGCGTGCCCATGGTCGAGCAGGGCAGGGGCTGCGCGGGAGCTTTGGGCATGCGTCGTAGCTGCACCGGGCCATGGTTGCGCATGGCAAGGGGCTAGCCGGTGCGCGCAGGGCCAGGGGCCAAATGGCTAGAGGCTGCGACAAAATATTGAGGGGAGGTACTCACAGGTTGCTCCAGACTAAGGATGGGGCTTGGACATGGCCACAACATCGGATGGTTATGGCCTTGGCACACCTTGTGCTCACAAGGACTTATCATGAAGTCCACATGGCAAAAGTCAGACTGTGATGTGGCAAATGTCGGATGATGTGGCAAACCATTGCTTGGAGCACGAGCGCAAGGCACGGATTGGCGCATGGCGTACACGGTTGGCCGAAGGCCTAGGCGGGAATTTGGTTGCTTGCAAAGAGGGAGTTCGGGTGGTTCCGTAAACTCCTTCGCCCATATGGTTTTCGGATGAGATGGATAAGACTCAGACCGTGCGGTTGCCAGAAGTTTGCAAAACTCCCAGCAGTTGGGGGAACTATCCACCGCAAAGCTATATGTAAGCCCTGGTGCCTTTTGGCAAAGGACACACACGTCTTTGGCAAGACCTTTGGGGCGGGTCTAATGTGTGCATGTACCTTAGGAATTCTATAACAAAGTTATCTTTACTTCTATCTTGAGTGGAGAAGGCTAGCTAGGTTCGAGGACATCTAGGGCCGCACAAGGCCTTTGCAAGGAAAAATTTAGACCGAACACTTGGCCTTGTGATAGTGGTATCAGAGACTGGTTAACGGCTCTTCTGAAGGATTCTTGATGCTAGCGGCTGGTAACAACATGGAAACCTTAAGAGAAAGGATGTATCGGTTAGAGGCAAGTTGGGTTGCCTCAAGCAGATGAAGCGTCTCCTTTATGGTCACAAACTGAAGCATTGCAAGCAACCATGCTGATGCTTTAGGAGGCAGTGGCGATGGCCTAACTTCAGATGGACGAGATGGTGTCATACTTCTCAAGTCGGCGGTGCCAACCCATCCTCAGGGTGACGGAAGGAGCAAAATGAAGGTTCATGATCCACACACTTACAATGGCACTCGGAGTGCCAAGGAGTTAGAAAACTTTCTTTGGGACATGGAGCAGTACTTTAAGGCTGCTCGTGTTTCGGAGGAGGAGATGGTCCCTATCGCTTGAACATATCTGACGGATGATGCAAAACTTTGGTGGCGGATACGGACCAATGACCTCGGCCAACCCAAGATTCAAATTTGGCAAGCCTTGAAGCAAGAACTGATGGATCAATTCCTTCCCTGCAACACTTCTTGGGTTGCCAGGGATGCCCTAAAGAAACTGAAGCAAGAGGGCAACGTGAGGGACTACGTGAAGGCGTTCAATTCCCTTATGTTGGATATCAAAGACATGTTTGAGGTAGATAAGTTGTTTAACTTCTTATATGGCCTCCAATCATGGGCTTAGTTGGAGTTGTGGAGACAAGGGGAGACTTACTTGTCTACCGTTTTGACTACTGTGAAATAATTGGTGGACATCCGAGTTATCAAGCCCCCATCTGGTCCTTTCAAAAAGTCTCGTCCCACCAACAAGTTCCCTAAGAAGACTCTTAAACAAAAAGAAGGTGGTGGGAAGAAGACGAAGGACTTTGGCAAGGTTAAGATGAAGGCTAAGGAGGATGGCTCTTCATCGAACAAGAACAAAGGGGATCCTCATCTGGGATGCTATGTATGCAATGGCCCTCATTATGCTAAAAACTATCCAAAGAAGGCAAAATTGAATGCTCTCTTGGCTGATGAGAGTGATTCAGATTTGGAGGGCCCTAAACATGTTGCTCCCCTCCAAGTACTTAGTGTCCTTCAAGCCGAGGAAGCAATGACGGATCGACCCCGGTTGATGTTTGTCCCGACTGAAGTCAATGGGCACCGTGTCTTGTCTATCATAGACACTGGTGCCACTTATAACTTTGTTACAGAGAAGATGGTGAATCCTTTAGGCTTGAAAGTGTCCAGGCACTCAAGCCGTATCAAGGTAGTGAATTCCCAAGCACAGGCCATGAAAGGCATAGCCTTTGATGTGAAGTTATCCATCGGCGAGTGGAAAGGCCGACTGGATCTGATGGTGGTGCCCCTCGATAACTTTGAAGTCATCCTTGGCAACAACTTTTTCATAGGCGCCAAAGTTGCCATTATTCCACATATGGGTGGAATCTTCATCGGAGATGTGAAAAAACCTTGCTTTGTTGCTGGGCAAGGAAGGTATCTTGTTCGAAAAGTAGAGATTATCTCTGTAAAACAGTTAGTCCATGGATGCAAGAAGGGTCGAGGTACCTGCCTCGCAACGATTATGGAGGTAGGGCCTAAGGAGATGGCGGAGGTACCAAGGGAGATGGCTGCAATTATGCAGGAATTCAATGATGTTATGCCCCATGATCTGCCTAAGGGGCTTCCACCTCGGCGAGGAGTAGACCATCACATCGAACTGGTGTCGGGCACCAGACCTCCTGCCAAGGCTCCCTATCCTATGTCGCCTAAGGAGTTGGCCGAGTTGAAACAATAGTTGGGTGAATTGTTGGACTCCAAGAAGATCCAACCTTCGAAGGCCCCTTTCGGTGCTCTGGTGCTGTTCCAAGAGAAGCAAGATGGTTCTCTTCGACTCTGTGTTGACTATAGAAGCCTGAATAAGGTCACTATAAAGAATAAGTATCCGGTGCCTCTAATTGTAGACTTGTTCGATCGTTTGTCCAAAGCAACGCATTTTACCAAGTTGGACCTACGATCAGGATATTGGCAAGTCCGAATTGTGGAAGGGGATGAATCAAAGACTATTATGGTTACTCGATATGGGTATTTTGAATTTCTTGTCATGCCATTTGGCTTGACCAATGCTCCTGCTACCTTTTGCAATCTAATGAACAATGTGTTTCATGACTATATCGATAAGTTTGTGGTAGTTTATCTGGATGATATCGTTGTGTACAGTGAGTCCTTTGAGGATCATTTAGAACACTTAAGGAAGGTGTTTGTTTGGTTGAGGAAAAATGACCTATATGTAAAGAGAAAAAAAAGTGAGTTTTGCCTTGGGGAAATCAGGTTCCTTGGGCACCTTATGGGCAACGGATTGGTGAGGATGGATGCAAGGAAGGTGCAGGCCATCACTGAATGGCCAATACCTAACAAGATGACAGAGTTGAGAAGTTTTCTTGGGTTAGCCAATTATTATCAAAAATTTGTGGCTAGCTACTCAAGAAAAGTCTCTCCTTTGATGGATCTTTTGAAGAAAGACCAACCTTGGCTTTGGTCAGATCGTTGCCAGAAGGCTTTCGAAGATATCAAGGTGGCCATTTCTTCAGAACTAGTGCCGCAGTTGCCTGACTTTGCCAAACCTTTTGAAGTCCATACCGATGCCTCTAATGTGGTTGTTGGAGGGGTTCTGGTGCAAGATGAACATCCAGTTGCCTTTGAGAGTTGGAAACTCAAGGATGCCAAGCAAAGATATCCTGCCCATGAGAAAGAAATGCTCGCAGTGGTGCATTGCCTACAAACTTGGTATGTTTACTTGATTGGGACCAAGTTTGTGGTGAAGACAGATAATGTGGTCAACACTTTCTTCTTGACTCAGAAGAAGTTGTCTCCTTGATAGGGGTGGTGGCAAGAATTTCTTACAGAATATAATTTTCAGTGAGAGCACAAGCCTGGGAGGCATAACCAGGTTGCGGATGCCTTGAGTAGGAGAGGCATCCAAGAGGTGGTTGCTTCTATCTCTCAAATTGAAGCAGATTTTTCTGATAAGATCCGGGAGATGGCTCAGTTGGATGTAGGTTATCAGAAGCTGCTTCAACAAGTCCGAGATGGGGAGACTCGGAGATATTAGCTAGAAGATGGTCTTTTGACAGCAAAAGGCAGTTGTGTTTACGTTCCTCATGGCAGGTGACTGTAGAACAAGTTGTTGAGGGAAACTCATGACCCTTAATGGGTTGGTCATCCGGGCAGAGAGCGCATGATGGCTCTCTTATCTCGCTCCTTCATTTGGTCAAGGATGGAGCAAGACATTGAAGCTTATGTCAAGTCTTGTCTTATTTGCCAATAAGACAAGGTGGAAAGGCGAAAGGAAGCAGGCTTGCTGCAGCCCCTTTCAGTTGCAGAGAAGCCATGGATTTCTATTTCAATGGACTTCATTGGCGGGTTTCTAAAGGTTGACGGCCTATCATCCATCTTGGTGGTGGTTGATCGCTTTTCCAAATATGTTGTTTTTATCCCAACACTAGTAGAATGTCCAGCAGGGGTGGCTGCGGATTTATTTTATCGAAATATGGTGAAGCACTTCGGGTTGCCTGCAAAAATCATCAGTGATTGGGCTGCTCGGATCATGGGAAGGTTTTGGACCTATCTCTTCCAATTGGCAGGTTCAGAGTTGAAGTTTTCTACTGCCAATCACCCTCAGACTGATGGCCAGACTGAATAGGTGAATGCTCTTCCGGAGGAATATCTTCGGCACTATGCCTCAGTAAATCAGCGAAATTGGGTAAAATTGCTAGACTTTGCTCAATTTTGTTATAATCTGCATCGGTCCTCTACAACAGGATTTAGTCCCTTCGAGTTGGCAACAGGACGACAACCCCTTACTCCTCAAGAGGTGGCTTTACAAAAGAAAGGTCCTGCTGCCTATCAGTTTGTTAGGGATCAATAGGAGATGTTTGATGAGGCACAAGATAGCCTACACAAGGCTGCAAAGTGGATGAAGAAGTATGCTGATCGGGGATGCCGACCCTTAGAGTTCAATGTGGGGGATCAAGTCATGCTGAAATTGACCCCACAAATCTGAAAAATAATTAGCCAGAAGATCCCACACCGAGGCCTAATCCCACGATATGATGGTTCGTTTGAAGTTGTCAAATGGGTGGAAAATGTTGCTTACAGGCTGCGGCTGCCTGACAGGCTGAAAGTGCACCCTACTTTTCATGTGAGTTTCCTAAAGTCTTATTACCCAAGTGCTGATCCTTCTTGGGTGCACGAACAATGGGCTCCTCCTACTGTGCGGGGACAGTATGAGAAGGAGATTCAAAGGATATTGGATTATCGGACTTTGGGCCATAGTAAGAAGAATCAACGGACAGAATATCTGATTCATTGGAAGGGTGAATCAGAGAGTGAGGCTAGTTGGGAAAAGGAGGCAAACCTTTGGCAGTTCAAAAATGAGATTGATGAGTACTTAGCAAATCTTCCTCTGAAGACGTCGGACTCTTTTGGTGGGGGAGGTTTGTCACACTCAGCTTGACCCGTGCGAGGCTGGCTACGCGGCCATGACATGCCGGCAATTGGCCGTGCAGGTGCATGGCCGTGCAGGGCCATGGTTGTGTGAGCCTTGGCCGCATGCGCCCATGGCTGCACCGTCGAATGGTCGCGCAGGGCCATGGCAGCGCGGGCCTTGGCCGCGCGTGCCTGGGCCATGCGCGCCCATGGCCGTGCTGGGCACATGGCCACACGGGCCTTAGCCGCGCGCGCCCATGGCCGCGTCGGCGTATGATTGTGCAGGGCCATGGCCGCGCAGGGTGCTGGCCATGTGGGAGCTTTGGGCGTGCGCCATAGCCGCGTCAATCCATGGCTGCGCATGGCAAGAGGCTAGCCGATGCACATAGGGCCAGGGACCAAGCTACAATGTTGCTCAGATTGCCTGTACCCCCAGGGTGGCTGATGGCTGGAAGCTGTGATAGAATATTGAGGGAAGGTACTCATAGGTTGCTCCAGACCAAGGATTGGGCTTGGACATGGCCATGGCATCGGATGGGCGTGACCTTGGCACACCTTGCGCCGGCAAGCACTTGACCATGAGTCCACATGGCAAAAGTCAGACCGTGACATGGCAAATTTGGATGACATGGCGAACCGTTACTCAGAACATGGGCGCAAGGCACAGATTGGCGCATGGCGCACACGGTTGGCTGAAGGCCTAGGCAGGAATTCGGTTGCTTGCAAAGAGGGAGTTCGAATGGTTCTGCAAACTCCCTCGCCCATGTGGCTTTCGGATGAGATGGCTAAGACTCAGACCGTGCGGTTGCCAGAAGTTTGCAAAACTTCCAGCGGTTGGGAGAACTGTTCACCGCAAAGCTATATGTAAGCCCTAATGCCTTTTGGCAAAGGACACACACCACTTTGGCAAGACCTTTGGGGCGGATCTACTGTGTGCATGTACCTAGGGAATTCTATAACAAAGTTATCTTTACTTCTATCTTGAGTAGGGAAGGCTGGCTAAGTTTGAGGACGTCTAGCGCCACACAAGGCCTTTGCAAGGAAAAATTTAGTCTGAACACTCGGCCCTGTGACACCTACTGCCTTCCTCTTCTTTTGTAGACTGCTAGATCTGCGTGCACTCGTGCCGCTTAGTAGGCCGCCCGCCTGCCAAGCTTGGCTAGCCCTTCCTTTTCTAGTGCTCGCGCCCACGCACACTTGGCAATTCGCTCGCCTGCCAAGCCGGGCATTGGTTACCAAATTTGAGACACGCCCAGATCCACCCAGATTTGACTGTGGACGCGCCTACCAACTCAGCACTCCCTTCCTTGTTTGACTCTCGAACGTTGCCATCCTGCGTTGGGTCTACGCACCCGCCTGCTGATTGCTTCACGCCATTTTGTACGTGCCCTCCTGCACGTCCGCTGATGCACTTGTGCCCGCCCAAGTGCTGCGGCCAACCTCGCCCTAATCCTGGTCCGCACACCCGCCTGGCGCGCTTCCCATGCCGTCTGCCCCACGCTCGGTGCTTGGGCCTCGATCAACCTCGCTAGTGATGTTTGTGCCCATCTAGTGCGCTTGTCGGGACACTTGGCCACCTTCGCGCAGCCAATCTGCGCGCGCCTCGGCGTGCACCTCTGTGCGTGCCTAGCTGTGCGCCTAGGCGTGTGCTCGGCCATGCACCTCCTGCGCACACCGTCCAAGGCATGATCGTGCCTCCATATGGCCTGGGCCAACTCACGGGTCACCATGTGCGCTCCTTCCTCAAGGGTGCTGATGACAAACTATTGCGTTCATGAAAAAGACTTGCTACATCATTCTTCAGTGCAGCAAGCACATATTAATTAAGCCGATTAGTCATCCGTACATACTGATATATGGTAAGACTTATTAAGTCATTGCATGAGCATTGGTATGCATGAAAAATCAATTCATATGATTGATATGTGCTTGCTACACCAAAGATAATGAGTTAAGACTTTTCCTTGCATTTATAAATAGCATAGTCTACTTAATATGACAAATTTTGCCGCATCTTGAGTTCGAAACTTGTTTACTATTAATGCGTGTCACGTCTCTTCTTTCAAATTTATTTTATTAATCACCGTGCATCACGATTTCGCGACGCTGCTCACGCTGTTCTCACGTTTCAATCTTAAGGAAGCTATGATGTCATCGCTATGACAATAAATTTAATAGAGCAAATCTACCATGCTTCCGGAGACATAAGGATATTGGGTGAGAACTTAGCATTGAATGATGATGTTTTAGAGGTGAGATTAAAGTTTGATTTTAAAAAAATATATTAAAAATTGATAACTGAACCCATCAAATAGATTATTATTTTTAATTCTGAAATACATTTAGTCAGAAAGATCTTTTTTTGCATTACCTAAAGTGAACCTATAGTCTTTCCATAATTTAGTTGGATCAGTATGCATCATGCTAAACATGTTAATCCAATTTTAACTTGATTAGATTCCGATCAAAAGTTCATATAATTCAATCAAACCAAATAGTCTGTCAGTATTTCACTAGCATGATGAAGCCTAGTATAGATAGAACAAAATATTTATACCAACACCAAACATTTCATGCATTGGCACTCCCTTCTATCAAATTATCTATAATGATGCTTTAGTCTAATTCAATCCAAAGTTAATTAATCCTTTTGTGGTAGGCTTGACGCTAACTTGATCTGGTTAAATATGCAAAATCATAATGAAGTAAATCACGTTAGCATATGCCAAACTGACCGATCCATTTGGCCTGATATGAAAATGGCGAGATTAAAATATCATGTTTGATTTGGAGGTCTTCAATTTGGGGTTCTGCATGTAGCAAACATTGCCTGAATTACACATCAAACAATCATAAAAAAAAAATCATTTTTCTTGCGAAGTTTCTACTTTCCTGGCAGCTGCTAGGATATATGGACAAGGAAGGTTATTGATTTTTTAAAAAAAAAAATTAAGGACTTGAGATAGCTAAAACTTTGGTTGATGGAATGATAGATTAGACAAGCGATATTTCTAAGACCTACCTAAAAAAATAAAATAAAATAAATGGCATCGATTGAGCACCCGTCAGTATCGTTCGGCTGTGCTGTCCAACGCTTTCGTTCGCCCATGGTCGAGAAGGCAAGTGGGTGGCCAACTAGAATCGTAACGGCGTGAACATTGGACCGTCACTTGTTGGCCCCAATCGGACAGGACTTCACAGTTGGTGGCCCGTGGGTAGGGGTGTAATTGGGCAAGGTTCAATTCAAATTTGATCCATCAAATTTAATTTATATCAATGTTTAAATTCATATTTGTTCAATCCAATCCGAAATATTCGGATTTAATTTGGTCCGATTTGTAATTGATTCGATTTAGATTGACCACAATCCAAACCCAAGATAATCCGAACCCGATGGTTATCCGAATGGGGTAGCTTATCGGCACCAGATTTTTGGAAGCGATGAAGGCGCCAATCGGGTCAGACGAGATGGCAACTTGAGACGAGAGGGCAAGGCCGCCGGTCACAGACGAGAAAAAGGACAAATATAAAGGCGGATCATCATTTCGTTTTACTTTCCGCCTCCTTCTTTTCTTTTTTATGATACCTCTTCTCTTCTTTGTTTCAGTTAAGATTTTTTTTAATGCAATGTTAAAGCTCCGAATCCAACTTATGCATTAGGCAAGAAATTTTATTTTTTCATTTTTGGATCATAATTCGATATTTATTATTTTAAAAAAAATATTTTTTTTTTCTTTCAACCTAATTTTAATCAAAATTTAACCTGATCCGGTTTTTAAAAATAAAGTTAGAATTAAAGTTAAAAAATAAATTAGGTTAAATTAATATTTTATAAATATGATTAAGATTAGGTTAGAAAACACGGGTTTCATGAGTTCGAGCTCCATCTCTAACCGTGGGGCATGCCAGCTCGTCTGCAGGTGGCATGGTCCAGTTAATATAATAAATTTTATCACATCTTGCGTTCCAAACTTATTGCCTGATTGGCATGCATCAAATCATTGTAGCACTGCTCACATCTCATCTTTTAGATTTTTTTATTAATTACCGTGCATCACGATTTTCTGATACTACTAAAAAAATAGCATGAGAGCTAAAATAGGAGTGGCTGCAATTTTGAAAATTTATACATTTATAAAAGATTGATCGGAGCAGCTCGATCGTACAAAGCGTCTCGCGCGCAGCAGCAAGCCGTAAATTCAACGTGTTTGGTGTCAGAGAGGTCTGACCACATTTTTACGGATAAGATGCCGCTCCTCGCATATCAATGTTAAGGAAGCTACGATGTCATCACTCTATCAATAAATTTAATAGAGCAAATCTATGGAGACAAGGATATTGGGTTTAAACAGGTTAGATTAAAGTTTGATATTTCAAAAATATATTAGAGAGAAAATGATTGCTGAACCCATCAAATAGATTATTATTTTTAAGTTTCAATTACTTGCAAATATTTTAAAATATTTTTTTATTACATTTGAAAACTATCCTCAAGGCCAATTATTACTTATTCCTTCCTAAGCGCTGAATGACGTAAATGATCGTATGCTATAAGGTTAACGACTTATAATGAATAAAATTTTTTAATTTGGACTAAAGGTTAAGATGCTTATTCTTAAAAATTTATATTGTTATAATTATGACAAATAATTAATATTACTGTTATATTATTAAAAAAAAATTTTAGATGATGTTCAATAGTAAAAATATTATTCATAATAAATATACGGAATAGGATTTATCTTCTAGTTATTCTTAGAAATATTTTTTAGTTATTTTATTGATCATTAGGAAATAATTTATGATTAATTATGACTAATTATGAATTATTTTTATGATTAACTTTCTTTCTAACTATTTTTTATAGTTATAATTTTTAAAAATAAAAAAATAATCTCTGTTTCAAATACTACGTTATGGATGATAAAGCTAGGCGTGGACCATGCGACAAACACCGGTGTTTAGAATTTATATGGGGCAGGGGATATCTCACGCTTCCTCGTGTTCCCCGTTTGCAATTATTGCTCACAACAGTAAAAAGTTTTGAAAAAATCGCCAACCCAACCATGCCTTTCACTCGATTGAAAAATATTATTATTGCTGACGAGTGGCACAATAATGTGGCAAGTTGGGGTGTGTCCCTACCATTAGAGCTGCATCGAGAACCTGGAAGGACCTCTACCAATGTTTTGCATTCGGTACAGAAGAGCTGATCGATCACTAAGTAGCGCCAACTCTCCCACTATATATATATAGTAGATCTGATGTCCGGTACCACATCATTGCAAAAGGCCTAAGTAGATCCCCGAGTCCAGTGGAAACTAGTGATGGAACTCACTCAAGAGAAGCAGCCAACTACCGATTTACTCCAAGCCAAGTACAACCTATGGAACCACGCCCTCAGCTTCATCAAATCCATGTCCCTTAAGTGTGCCATCGAACTCGGCATCCCGGACGTTGTCCACAGCCACGGCGAGCACATCACCCTCTCTGAGCTCGCCACCTCCCTCTCCATTCCCCAGTCCAAAACACCTGCCCTCCGAAGCCTCATGCGCCTGCTTGTCCACTCCGGTCTCTTTGCGAGCCACCATGGCCAGGAAGGAGGAGAGGAAGAGAGCTATTTCCTCACACCGGCCTCAGAACTCCTGGTGACGGAGGATATCGCGTGCCTCTCGCCGTTTGCGCTGATGATGCTGGACTGGACCCTGCTGGGTCCGGCGCACCTGCTGGGGGAGTGGTTGAGAACCGGAGCGGCAGGGTCGACGCCGTTCGACATGGCGCACGGCATGGGGTTCTTCGGGGAGACGAACGCGAGGGCGGACTTCAACGAGCTGTTCAACGAGGGGATGGCGAGCGACGCACGACTGGTGACGGAGGTGGCGCTGCTGCGGCAGCGGCACCAAGTGCTCCGCGGAGTGCGGTCGGTGGTGGACGTGGGGGGCGGGACGGGCACTCTTGCGAAGGCTATCGCCAAGGCGTACCCCGAGGTGCGGTGCGCAGTGCTAGATTTGCCGCACGTTGTGGCGACGGTGGGTGAGGAGGAGAAGGAAGGCGTGGAGTTCATCGGAGGAGACATGTTCGAGCATATTCCTCCGGCGGATGCGGTCGTGCTTAAGGTAACTGTTGGACCGAAAGACTCGCATGCCTACTTAGCTATTTTATATTAAATAAATTATTGAGGGAAAAGTCTTTGTGCATCCTCCCCCTACAGCATGATCTATACCACACACGGGTTTACACTGTTTGATTTCTCAAAAATTATTCATAGATAAATATATGGGTTAATATTTATTCAGAGAAAAAATAAATATTTTTTTTAAATTATAATTCTGCAATTAAGGAATAACTTTAGTTGTTCCTGAATTCTAGGGAATAAGTTTTGGTTAAACTTTTTCACATATTCCTTCTAAAAATTTTTTGAGCCCGGCACAGCACGGTTTACTAGACCGTGCCGGCATGGTCTGGTACTGTAGCAGTACCGGACCGTGCCTGGCATAGCCAAGGCCCGGCACGGTCCGGTACTGGAGCAGTATCGGACCGTGCCTGGCACGGCCCATGTGAGTCTCAGCATGGGCGGCACGGCCCAGTGCCTATCTCTACTGAAAAGTATAATTGGATTCCCTTTTCAAAGATATGCATGGGGCTTTGGAGATGCAAGCACTACTAGTATATCATCTAAAGGTTTCATATTTTGAAATCCATCTTTGCTATCCAACTTCAAAGATTCAAGTTACATGAAAACGTATGGTAGCTGAGTTGAAAAGAAATTAGTGAACTATCCTACTACACTGCAAATCTAAATCCCAATTCTTTGTCATAGTCTATCATCATAGTGGTAATTTACTTAATCAGGTTCCTTTGCAATGTGAAAGAAAATTAAAGATCCAGACTCGATGAAATTTTTGTGCATCATTGTTGTATAATTTTAGTAGATTAACTGCTTATGTGTTTGCAGTGGATATTACATGATTGGAGTGATGAGGATTGCATCAGGATATTAAAGCGTTGCAAAGAAGCTATTCCTCCTAAAAAGATGGTGGAAAGGTTATCATAATAGACATTGTAGTTGGTGCCACTACTGATATTTCAATTTCAATTGAACCGCAACTTCTCTTTGACCTAGAGATGATGATCCTTACCACTGGAAAGGAGAGAAGCGAAACTGAATGGAGATATTTATTCAATGCTTCAGGTTTTAGTGAGTACAGATAATACCTTCGATGGGTTTACGATCGGTCATTGAGCTATATAATTAATTATTGATAAAGTGTAATAATTTGCTTGTATTTTGGAGGGACATGCTCCTATCTATATGCTTAGGCATTGGTTTATATAAGGTAAATCTAATAGTACTTTGCTTGTTATGCTAGGTTTGTTGACCATAAATATTTGGTGTATTTTATATGTGTGTTGATGCGCATATGGTTTAGTGATTTATACAATAGCACTTCTCTGGCTCTCAAATTATAGCTAGATGTTTTAAAACCCTCTTGGTTTGTAGGAGATAAGAGGCACAAGTTCTTTAGTAGACACATAGTATGATATAATTTGTAAAACATTTATATAAATAATGTGATAGCAAGCACTGGTATGTATTTACTTTCATATTAGCTATGTATTGGGCACATCTTGGTTATTCATATAAGACCAAGGAGCCTAAATAACACTTTCATAGTTAGATTTTTTGGATGAGACCCCGAGTTGTTACAGGTGATGTTCAAGTAAACTTAGCGCAACCTATGTAGACTAGGAGATAATATAGATGAACTCTTTTGAGACTGACTATGAATCAACTGTAGTGTTTGTGATTGCGATTAGATTTGATTAGATTTAGATACGAACTCTTTAGTATGGTGAGGATGGTTCTATGACAAAACTTAAAAGGAAGAGTCTCACAATGATATTACATTGAGTAAATTTTAGGTACTTTTAAGGAATGAAGTAACCTAAGTAGCATCATTTTAACTAGTTTTTTTTTATGAGATTCTTATTAGTTAGTATAAATGAGATAAGGTCCATGATCCTTTTAGAACAAGTAAATGACTAATTATTGGATGTCTTTTAGGATGGAAATTTATCAAAATTTTATTTTTGAATGCATACTAAACAAATTATTTAGATCTCACATTTTATTTTATTTACATAGTTTTTCTATTACTGAAATTTTAATTAATATTTTGCTATTTTGACTTTTTCTCCTTTAAATACCTTTACTTGACCTTACCTCACAATGAAAATATTAATATATATCTAATTTCAGCCATTTGACAAATTGATACACAATGAGAAAGATACAAGGGTGACATTGGACCACAACTTTCCCCATGCCAAAAAAAAAAGAATCATTGGATCATGAGTGAATTTTCTTTTGCAACTAAACATCATTAATGTTGTATGAAAATAGCCATCTCTTTTATAAGAAGCCCAATGCAATTAGCTTGTGAGAAATCCTGGCCACTGGAATAAGATTACGTACAACATCTTCTTTTTGAAACCTAAAAGTAATTTTTGAAGAACAACATAAAAATAAAAATGAAAAATTGTAACAACCAAAATTAAATATTAACATTAGGATTGCATTGTATGTAATCATGGGCTAACTTTAGGTTATGGGGAATTTTCTCTATTTCAGCATTGGAAAAGTTGTATGGGTATTGATATCTACGATAAGGCTTTGGACTCCATTTTGATCAAGGTTTCACTTGGGCTCAAGCTAGACTTACTTTTGATCTTGCTATGTTTGTTGCCAAGCCCAAAGAATAATCCTTAAACTCAACACGTCCAACCCAAATCTGAACTTGGCAGCATAAGTGATTCTAGATTTAGTTACACTTGTGTGCAGCTAAATCCTAATTCTTTTTGTCTTTAGATTCATATAGATTCTAAAGTCACTTCTGATGTGGCTGATCCAACACCGTTAGAGAACCGTGAAGGAAACCGACAGAGCCCCCTTTTGGCCTCCAAAGGGCCCTTCGGCCATGGTAGCATTTATGGCCTCAAAAGCCAAGCACACTCAAGGCCGACAGCTCCAAGGCCGACAGCTCCGACCCCGAGACCCCCTCCGGCACCAGCATCATCGGGACCCCTTTCGTCTCGGGGTGGGATCGTCATCTCTCGACTCGGTCTCGGGGTGCACCAGCATCATCCCACCCCCGGGACCCCTTTCGGTCTTGGGGTGGGATCGTCATCTCTCGACTCCGAGACCCCCTCCGGTCTCGGGGTGCACCAGCATCATCCCACCCCCGGGACCCCTTTCAGTCTTAGGGTGGGATCATCATCTCTCGACCCCGAGACCCCCTCCGGTCTCGGGGTGCACTAGCATCATCCCACCCCCGGGACCCCTTTCGATCTCGGGAGGGATCGTCATCTCTCGACCCCGAGACCCCCTCCGGTCTCGGGGTGCACCAGCATCATCCCACCCCTGGGACCCCTTCGGTCTTGGGGTGGGATCGTCATCTCTCGACCCCGAGACCCCCTCTGGTCTCGGGGTGCACCAGCATCATCCCACCCCCGGGACCCCTTCCGATCTCGGGGTGGGATCGTCATCTCTCGACCCCGAGACCCCCTCCGGTCTCGGGGTGCACCAGCATCATCCCACCCCCAGGACCCCTTTCGGTCTCGGGGTGGGATTGTCATCTCTCGACCCCGAGACCCCCTCGGTCTCGGGGTGCACCAGCATCATCCCACCCCCGAGACCCCTTTCGGTCTCGGGGTGGGACCACCATATCTCGACCCCGAGACCCCCCTTCGGTCTCGGGGTACGTGGGTATCTTCAGCGATCAGCACGCAGTCCGACCTTCGAGCCAAATGACATCTCCGGGCCACATGGCGCACCCACGTGATTCTCCGTATGCCCGTGATTACGCCTCGTTACGGAGGGCCATGCCTCATAACGGCGTATGGCGCGCTGCATGTTCCTGTGCGTGACCGTGCTCCGTTACGGCATATGATTCGCTACCATTTGCAACTGTGCGCGGTCATATCAAGCAACGGAGTGCACCAAATACCACTGCGGTTGTTAGACACGTGTGATATCATGTTGACAGGTAGCGCAGGACACCTCCGGTGCGCACAGTGATGGTACGACGGCGATCTTCCGAACAATAAGATGGGATATTCGGACAGGTATAAAAACACGCGCCCGCACTGTGAGTAAGGATCCAAACTCTGGTTTTCTAGCTTTCTTCCTCCTAGCAAAACCCTAATTGTCTCAGCTCCTTTCGCTGAGCGGTTCTTGTCTGATCCCAAGTGACTGACTTGAGCGTCGGAGGGTCCCTGTTGACCCAATTGATGATTTTGATGATTAACAAAACTATTTGAGTATAACAATTGAAGGCTCAAATGATTTTGATTAAGTTTTTCAGATTATAAGTCAATTGAATGATCAAAATCAGGAGTTAAATCGTGTTCTGGATCGAATCTAATGTCTAGGTAAGATTGCAGACATTAGAGTCGACTCCGAGAATCACAGAGCCGACTCCAAAATCTGGCACGAAAGTTAGAGTCGACTCCGAGATTGATAGAGCCGACTCTCACAAAAGAAACAGAACGTTGATTTTTCTGGCCCCGACTTAGAGTCGACTCCGGGTATGTTAGAGTCGACTCCAGAAAAGTTTCTTGTCGACCCCAGAAAAGTCAGAGACCACTCCAGAATTAACGGATAAAAGTGTTTCGAGTTAGAGCCGACTCCAGAAAAGTTAGAGTCGACTCCACCCACCTGGAACGAAAAATCAAATTGCCAGATCAGCTCTAACGGTAATATTTCTATTTTACCTTATTTCTAATGGATATATTTTGTTACAAGGTACACTCCAACGGATAGTTTTCTTCTAAAAATGGCTTGAAAGAAATCTATAAAAAGGGAAGACTATCATTCAAAAACAAGAATAGAGAGAAAACGGAAAAACAAAGAGGAAAATCAAAAATAGAAATCCCAATTCAAAAATCCAAAAAAGAGAGAGCCTGAATCTCAAGAGAAAAACCTTCTAGCTCAAATCCACTCCACTCCAAAAAGCTCAAGAGGAATCCAAGGCATTCAAATCAAAGTTTTGGTGGATTTCCCAAATTAGAGAAAGAAAATTAGTTTCTTGCTTTTCAACCCTTCTCAACTGCTTCAACTGTGAAGAATCAGAGCTGAGGCTTGATTCAATCCAGCAAGGAGAAGAAGAAAAGAAGAAAAGCTCAAAAGCCAACCAACTATAAATCAGGCTTTTCTAAACCTTGTTCTTTTATTTGATTATTTGCTCATTGAGGAGCTGTGTACTTGAAAAAACACTATTTCTATTATTTGTATCTAGTTCAGTCTGGGGGATTGAACTAGTGGAGGTAGTCTTACCTCGGTACAAGCTTGGTATAGCTTGTGTTAGGGTTTTTGTGCTGGTGAGCCCAGAAAACCGGCTGGGTTCGTTGTAATCCCGGGAAAACAACAAGTTTGAGTTGTGAGCTTGTAAAACAACTCAGCTGTAATCAAGGAAGATTATAGTGTGGACCCAAGTGAATCTTGGGAGTGGACGTAGGTGTTTCGATACACCGAACCACTATAAAATCTTTGTGTTTGCCGTGTCTCCTTTATCTCTATCTCTATCTCTATCTTATTGATTGTATTTTGTATTTGCATCTGCATTAACTTTCACTCACACTAAGCAAACAAATATTTCAAAAGGTTTAAATTTTTTAAGAACCCAATTCACCCCCCCCCCCTCTTGGGTTGTCATCTGGGCCAACAATTGGTATCAGAGCAAGTGCTCACTAGATTTTGATCACACGATCAAGAGCTAAAGATCCAAATGGCAGCTCAAGTTGGATCATTTGCTGAAGATCATTCTACGAATAGACCTCCACTGTTTAATGGTTCAAATTATTCATATTGGAAAGCTAGAATGAGGATATTTATTCAAGCTTCTGACTATGAACTATGGGGTGTTATAATTAATGGACCTAGTACACCCACACATGCTATTGATGGCACTATTGTTCCTAAGCCCGAAAGGGATTGGAATGATAATGATAGGAAGATGGCACAGCTTAACGCTAAAGCCATGAATGTTTTATATTGCTTTAGATGCAAATGAATTTAATAGAATCTCCACATAAATTTCGCAAAGGAGATTTGGGATAGATTAGAGGTTACCCATGAGGGTACCAACCAAGTAAAAGAATCTAAATTAATATTCTTGTTCATAAATATGAGTTGTTTAGCATGGAACAATCTGAAACCATTGCATGCATGTACACTAGATTTACAGATATTGTAAATGGTTTAAAAAGTCTTGGTAAGACATATACTAACTCCGAACTTGTTCGAAAAATTCTTAGGTCACTACCAAGATCATGGGAAGCAAAAATGACAGCAATCCAAGAAGCAAAGGACCTCAACACTCTACCCTTAGAGGAGCTTCTAGGATCACTGATGACCCATGAGTTGACAATGAAGCAGCACATAGAGGAGGACACAAAGAAGAAGAAAGTAATTGCCCTCAAAGCTGCAAAAGAAGAAGAGAGCAGCAGCGATGACGATGATGATGATGAAGAGACTGCTCTCTTAGCTAAAAAGTTTAAAAGATTCATAAGGAGAAAGAAATCCTTCCACAAGAAGAAATTTGGAGCAAAGTGGGAAGGAGAAAAGGATAAGAACAAGGATAAGGACAAAGAAAAAGAGAAAGACCCCTTGACTTGCTATGAGTGTAATAAACCGGGGCACTTTAGGAATGAATATCCTAAATTAAAGAAAGCCTACAAAAAGAAAAAGAAGGCTTATGTGGCGACTTGGAGTGATAGCGAAGAATCTTCTTCGAAGAAGAAGAACAAAAGGAAGTCGCAAATGTATATTTTATGGCGGACAACAACGATGAGGTAAGTTCCGATAACCCTTGCGATGAGTTTGCATTTGATGAATTATTTGATGCTTTTAATGAACTTGTCGGCGATTTCAAAGTTTTGAAAAAGAAACACAAGCTTTTGAAAAATAAAAATTTAACTTTCAAGGAAGATCTTAATAATGAAGTTAAGAAACTTAAATCTGAAAATGAAATTTTGATAAAAGAAAAAGAATTAATTTCCAATGAAAATGATAAACTAAGGAAAGAGGTTGAAAAACATAAGAACATAGTTGATAAGTTTACCTTAAGCTCAACTAAATTGGACATGTTATTAAATAGTCAAAAAGCAGTTTTTGACAAAGCCGGATTAGGGTATAACACCTTAAGAAAACAAAAATCACTGAAAAATATTTTTGTGCATACTGACCAAAGTAATTTTACATGCTTTAAATGCAATCAAAAAGGACATAAATCTTATGAATGTAAAATTCTAAAACCTAATAAAGACTTAAATATTAAAGGAAAGAAAATATGGGTTCCTAAAGGAACAATTTTTATGCTACTAACCATGAAGGACCCAAGAAAGCTTGGGTACCTAAACATAAGACTTGATCATCTTTGCAGGAGTGTCTTACGGCCAAAAGATCAAAGCGAAAGTGGTATCTTGATAGCGGCTGCTCAAGACACATGACGGGTGACAAAGATCAATTCATCACCCTCGAAAGCAAAAGAGATGGAGTAGTTACATTTGGCGACAATGGCAAAGGCCAAATCTTGGGGTTTGGTAACATTCAAATAACTCCCTCCACACATATTGAAAATGTCTTATATGTTGATGGTTTGAAACATAATTTAATTAGCATTAGTCAATTATGTGACAAAGGTTTCAAAGTATCTTTTGAATCTTCTATATGCACAGTTGCTAATCCCATTGATAATAGCATTGTTTTTATTGGAAATAGAAATGGCAATGTATACTTGATTGACTTAGACAATTTGTCTACTAATAATCATTGCTTAGTTGCTAATAATGCTAATATGAATGAGATTGATTGGTTGTGGCATCGAAGATTAGGTCACGTAAGCACACACCTGATTTCAAAACTAATTAGAATGGATTTAGTAAAAGGACTACCTAAAATAGATTTTGAAAATAACAAAATATGTGATGCATGTCAGTTTGGAAAACAAACAAGAAGTTCTTTTAAATCTAAAAATGTTGTTTCAACTTCTAGGCCATTAGAGCTACTTCACATGGACCTTTTTGGACCAACTAGAACCACAAGTCTAGGAGGAAAGAAATATGGTCTTGTGATAGTAGATGATTACTCTAGATTCACTTGGGTAATGTTTTTAGCTCACAAAGATGAGACTTTCTCGATATTCCTGAAATTCTTCAAGAAAGTAACTAATGAGAAAAACACTACCATAGTATCTCTAAGAAGTGATCATGGAACTGAATTTGAAAATCATTTATTTGAAAGTTTTTGCAATGAAAATGGTATTAATCATAATTTTCTGCACCAAGAACCCCTCAACAAAATGGAGTAGTTGAAAGGAAAAATAGAACTCTAGAAGACATGGCCCGTACCATGCTATGTGAAAGTAAACTCCCGAAATACTTTTGGGCGGAAGCTATTAATACAGCATGTTACATCCTAAATAGAGCATTAATAAGACCTATTTTAAAGAAAACACCTTATGAATTATGGCATGATAGAAAACCCAACATTAAATATTTTCATGCATTTGATTGTAAATGTTTCATTCATAATAATGGTAAAAATAACTTAGGTAAATTTGATGCAAAATCTGATGAAGGAATATTCTTAGGTTATTCAACAACTAGTAAAGCATATAGAGTGTTCAATAAAGGAAGTTTAATTGTTGAAGAATCTATTCATATAATTTTTGATGAATCTTTAGCATCAAGTTCCAAAAGGATTGATGATGAGGAAGATACAAACATTCTCGAAAACAATCTTGAAAAACTTAATATTGATGTATCTTCAGATCATGAACAAGAAGCTAAAGATAATGATTCGCCTAATGCTGATGTTATTAATACTAATCATAATGATGTAGATCTACCAAGAGATTGGAGATACGCTTATAGTCATCCCAAGGAATTGATTATAGGTGATCCATCTCAAGGAATAAGAACTAGATCATCTATGAGAAATATTAGTAATCACCTTGCATTTGTATCACAAATTGAACCTAAAACTATTGAAGAAGCTGAAAAAGATAATAATTGGATGTTAGCAATGCAAGAAGAATTAAATCAATTCACTAGAAATAATGTATGGACTTTAGTAGAAAGACCTAAAAATCATTCCGTCATAGGATCAAAATGGATATTTAGAAATAAACTAGATGAAAATGGCATAGTAATTAGAAACAAAGCTAGATTAGTTGCAAAAGGATATAATCAAGAAGAAGGTATTGATTTTGATGAAACCTTTGCACCTGTAGCTAGATTAGAAGCCATTAGGCTATTACTTGCATTTGCATGTCACATGAACTTTAATTTATTTCAAATGGATGTTAAAAGTGCATTTTTAAATGGATTAATAAATGAAGAAGTATTTGTTGAACAACCACCGGGATTTGAAGATCATGAATTTCCAAATCACGTTTTTAAATTGCACAAAGCTTTATATGGTTTGAAACAAGCACCTAGAGCTTGGTATGATAGACTAAGTAAATTTTTGATTGAAAATGATTTTACAAGAGGAAATGTTGATAAAACATTATTTTTGAAAAGAAAAGATAAAGATTTACTTGTAGTTCAAATTTATGTTGATGACATTGTATTTGGTGCTACTAACAATCTTCTATGTCAAGAGTTTGCTAAGTTAATGCAGGAAGAATTTGAAATGAGCATGATGGGAGAACTCAATTTCTTCCTTGGACTCCAAATCAAGCAAAGCAAAGAGGAAATCTTTATCAACCAAACAAAGTACACAAGAGAAATTCTAAAGAAGTTTGGTATGGAATCAATCAAACCCCTCGGAACACCAATGAGTCCTTCATGCAAGCTGGACAAAGATGAAGAAGGTAAGAAGGTTGATCAAAAATATTATCGAGGTATAATCGGATCCCTACTTTACTTAACTGCAAGTAGACCAGACATAATGTTTGCTGTTTGCTTATGTGCTAGATTTCAATCTGAACCTAAAGAATCACATTTAATTGCTGTTAAAAGAATTCTTAGATACCTTAGTGGAACAAAAAATGTAGGTTTATGGTATTCTAGAGACTCAACATTAAATCTGATTGCTTATTCTGATTCTGATTATGCTGGATGTAAGTTAGATAGAAAAAGCATAAGTGGTGCATGCCAATTCTTAGGAAGTAACTTAATCTCATGGTTTAGCAAAAAGCAAAATTCGGTTGCATTATCTACTGCTGAAGCAGAATATGTTGCAGCTGGAAGTTGCTGTGCTCAAATCCTATGGATTAAGAGACAACTTGAAGACTATGGTATCACACTTGATAAGACACCTATAAGATGTGATAATACAAGTGCAATCAATCTAACTAAAAATCCAATTCAACATTCTAGAACAAAACATATTGAAATTAGATATCACTTCATAAGAGAACATGTTACCAATAATGAAATTTGTCTTGATTATGTGAATACTGAAGAACAATTGGCAGATATATTTACAAAACCCTTAAGTGAAGAGAGATTTTGTTATCTTAGAGGAGAATTAGGAGTTTGTGATCCTTTGGAATAGTTTTCTGAAACTCTTAAGGACATCTATCTAGATTTCATCAATTTCTTGAAAAATCTCGATATTCAATAAGAAAATCTATCTAGATCTTGATTCATTGTTTCCCCAATTGCTAAGGAACATTTATCTAGAATTTGATGATTAATTGGAATAGTTTCAGATCCTTGAAACTTGATTTTTTATCTCTGAAACTGTTAGAGTCGACTCTAACAGTTTGTGGAGTCGATACCTTGGTTTTGATGTTCTGTCTAAGCAATTAGAGCCGACTCCGGCTTCTGTAGAGCCGACTCTAATTCGAGCGCTGACAGACTTTCTGGTTCGGAGCCGACACCCAGTTTTCGGGAGTCGACTCTAGGTCGAACTAGGTCAAAAATAAAAAGGCGGAGTCGACCCCAAATCATTCCATTTGTCTCCCAAAACCCTCCAAGAAGTTCCAAAGCCTTTCCAACTTCCCAATCTTCTCAAGCCTTTGATTAAACATTCCAATCTTCTCAATGGCACCCAAGAGGCGCGGTTTCGTCGGAGAAGCGTCCGTTCCCACGATACGATGCACGATTCGGAGGCAACCCTCGCCATCCTCCTCTTCGGCCACTCAAGAAGATTCCCCTCCTTCACCCTCTTCAACCAAAGTAGATCAACTAGCCGGTAAGACTATCACAACTGGTAGGAAGGTCAACTTTGATTTCTTTGAATCGGAGGGCTTTACAATAGGAAGATGTTTAAGAGAAATGGGATGGGAAAAGATTTGCTCATTAGATATCCCCACTTATCCTGCACTAGTCAGAGAGTTTTACAATGATTTGAGTAGAGGAGAAGGCGGTTTAATCAGTATTGTAAGAGGAACAAGAGTCACAATAACCGCTGAAATACTTAAAAATTTGTTAGAAATGCCCACAATTGGTATTATGGAATATCAGCATGAAGATAGAAGTGGTGCATTGTCAAGAATGTTAGGGAGGAATGTAACCGAGTTTGAGGAAATCCTTGCAAATCAATTAAATCTGGAGCTCAGGTTACTACACAACATATGTGGAAGAATTTTATTTCCCAAAATTGGTAGATTTGAGTACGTCTTGGAGCGAGACATTCTTTTGATGGATTGTATAATTACCGGAAAGCCAGTCAACCTAGCTGGCATGATGATTGGATATATGGCAGAGGCTGCTACAAAGAAAAGATCTATACTGCCATATGGTATGGTTTTGACATTGATTTTTAGAAGCCAATGTGTGCTTATTATGGATAATGAACCCCTAAGGAAATTAAGGCACACTGACTATTATAGTATTTCTACTATTCATCGGATGGGCTTCAAGAAATTAAATGGTATATGGATGAAAGGAGGACGGGAAGAAAGAGCTGAGAGAGATAGAGCTGAAGAGGACAGAGTAGAAGATATCCCTGGACCATCCACTGCAGGACCATCAGTCCCTGATCCATTTATTACGCGACCATCTACAGCTGGACCTTCAGAGGCCGGACCGAGCACAGTTCTCTCTCCTCCACATCAGTCTATTACTGCTTCTGGGAGATTCTCTGATGAGCAGATTGGTCAGTTAAGAGTCTTGCTTGCTGAATATGATAGTCAGAGATCTCATGAGATTAATCAATTAAAAGAAGACTTCAATCAACTAAAAGAAGAACTTAACTCGAGACTGGACATGATCTCCTTTTCCATAAGCAATTCTGTTGAATCTTTTGGTGCTGAACTTCACAAAATCTTTGAAAGGATGGAAGGCATTGCTGATGGCTCGAGATCTTATGTTCATGCAACTGGTCAACTGAAGAAGGACATTGACCTTACAGTCTCACAGATTGAAGCTTGTCTTAAAAATTTTAAGAAATCTCAAAAAGATGATGTAATGGAAATCATAGGTCACTTGAAGAAAATCGTATTCAAACATATCTGACCTTGATTTTTGATAGTTTGTATTCAGGAATTTTTGAATATCTAATGTATTTCATTTTGGAATGTACATGAATCAACTTATGTAATGTATCTTACTTATGAAATGCAATTACACATTTTCAAATCTGTCTATGATTGACTGCTTGAATCCCTATGTCTTATTGAACCTACAATTTTTCTCTAATAACTTTCTTTATCTAATACTCTCCTTATTGCTAATAACAAAAAGGGGGAGAGATGGTTGAATATGCAAAGAAAAGAAGACTTGAGATTTTAATGAGAGATGGTTGAATATGCAAAAAGAAAGAAAGAAAGAAAGGGGGAGAAATGATTGTTTATGTAAAAAGAAAGAGACTTGAAATTTTGATTAGTTCAATTAAAATTTGATTTTTATATATAGGGGGAGCTATTCAATGCAGGGGAGCTTAACAATAAGTTTAATTGTAATTTTCTGTACATTTAGTTTAAATGTTCATAATTGATGACTTATATAGAACTCATGCATAATTTTAAAAGTTCACTTTGAATATTGGCATCAAATCCTTTATTAAAATTGTTTGAAGCTTTAAAATGACTATAATCTTTAGTTCGAATGAATTTTTTGAATGGATATACTCAAAGTTTTTGTTATCATCAAAAAGGGGGAGATTGTTGACCCAATTGATGATTTTGATGATTAACAAAACTATTTGAGTATAACAATTGAAGGCTCTAATGATTTTGATTAAGTTTTTCAGATTATAAGTCAATTGAATGATCAAAATTAGGAGTTAAATCGTGTTCTGGATCGAATCTAATGTCTAGGTAAGATTGCAGACATTAGAGTCAACTCCGAGAATCACAGAGCCGACTCCAGAATCTGGCACGGAAGTTAGAGTCGACTCCGAGACTGTAGAGCCGACTCTCACAAAAGAAACAGAACGTTAATTTTTCTGGCCCCGACTTAGAGTCGACTCCGGGTATGTTAGAGTCGACTCCAGAAAAGTTTCTTGTCGACCCCAGAAAAGTCAGAGACAACTCCAGAATTAACAGATAAAAGTGTTTCGAGTTAGAGCCGACTCCAGAAAAGTTAGAGTCGACTCCAACCCACCTGGAACGAAAAATCAAATTGCCAGATCAGCTCTAACGGTAATATTTCTATTTTACCTTATTTCTAACGGATATATTTTGTTACAAGGTACACTCCAACGGATAGTTTTCTTCCAAAAATGGCTTGAAAGAAATCTATAAAAAGGGAAGACTATCATTCAAAACAAGAATAGAGAGAAAATAGAAAAACAAAGAGGAAAATCAGAAATAAAAATCCCAATTCAAAAATCCGAAAAAGAGAGAGCCTGAATCTCAAGAGAAAAACCTTCTAGCTCAAATCCACTCCACTCCAAAAAGCTCAAGAGGAATCCAAGGCATTCAAATCAAAGTTTTGGTGGATTTCCCAAATTGGAGAAAGAAAATCAGTTTCTTGCTTTTCAACCCTTTTCAACTGCTTCAACTGTGAAGAATCGGAGCTGAGGCTTGATTCAATCCAGCAAGGAGAAGAAGAAAAGAAGAAAAGAAGAAAAGCTCAAAAGCCAACCAACTATAAATCAGGCTTTTCTAAACCTTGTTCTTTTATTTGATTATTTGCTCATTGAGGAGCTGTGTACTTGAAAAAACACTATTTCTATTATTTGTATCTAGTTCAGTCTGGGGGATTGAACTAGTGGAGGTAGTCTTACCTCGGTACAAGCTTGGTATAGCTTGTGTTAGGGTTTTTGTGCTGGTGAGCCCAGAAAACCGGCTGGGTTCGTTGTAATCCCGGGAAAACAACAAGTTTGAGTTGTGAGCTTGTAAAACAACTCAGCTGTAATCAAGGAAGATTATAGTGTGGACCCAAGTGAATCTTGGGAGTGGACGTAGGTGTTAGATACACCGAACCACTATAAAATCTTTGTGTTTGCCGTGTCTCCTTTATCTCTATCTCTATCTCTATCTTATTGATTGTATTTTGTATTTGCATCTGCATTAACTTTCACTCACACTAAGCAAACAAATATTTCAAAAGGTTTAAATTTTTTAAGAACCCAATTCACCCCCCCCCCCCCTCTTGGGTTGTCATCTGGGCCAACAGTCCCCATCGGAACAACCGGTCTCTGGGGACTTTTCTTGCAGGGGTCCGAGGAAAGGACATCCGTCTCCCCCGACGTTTGAAGAAGGTGACTTGGCGTCATTAGATTGGCGCGCCAGGTAGGGGGAGAAGGCAGAGTTCTGTGACACTAAGCTACAAGCTCTCACTCCCTCTACGACAACAATGGTGGATAAAAATATGGTGATAACAAAGACCCATGGAGCTTCCGCCAGTAACGCTGGGGGGCACCCTCAACGAGCTGACCGATAAGAGGCTGGCTCTCTGCCCCATCGTCACCACTATCTCGGGCCATTCAGGCAGAGCATTATGCCACCCTTACTCTGCAAGTCCAAACATCAATGGAAGCTGCCCAAAAGCTACGGGAGCGATATTTTGTGGCCTCACAGCAACAAACAAGAGCCCATGCTGCTTCTTCAGTTGTCGCTCAAGCCATCCACCATCCATCCGGTGAGAGATCTTCCCAGCGAGAGAATCACCACTGTCATATTTCTCTAGAGCTCATCGGCAATTTAAGGCTCAGGCTCGTTAGCCAGCAAGAGCCTGCCCTCGGATTTCAGCATTGGTGCCCCCCCCCCCGCCTTCAATCAACATAGTTTCCTGGGGGGCAGGTCGTCAACTCAGCGGAAGGAGAGAGAGACCGTGGAAGCTAGAGGGCCCCTTGCCTTGGACCAATGTGGAGGCTGCCCGAATCCTGTAACTCCCAGCAACATCCTCTCTTCTAGTCGTCCGTCTTCAGCGGACTCTCCCGGCCGTTCATCTTCAATGGCCGCTAGCTGCCCAGGCTTCCCTCGGCGACCTTTGGCTCCCGAGTCCGACTCCGACCCTCGTCCGTGGCTCCGCTCCAGCGTCCCCGGCTCTGGATCCCATCTCTCTCTTCACTGCACTTCGAAGATGGGTCCCCAACTTCATTTCGAAGAGGAGCTGGTCATCAACCAACTCTAGGCTCCGTCCCAACATGACTTCTTGGGGGCAGACCACCAGCGGGCAGAAGTGCTTAAATCCACAAAAGGAAAAACAGGGGGTGCTACAAGATCTAAGTACGCTGCACCTAAGACAATTTCCATTCATTGATACTTAAAAATGCCATGCAGGGAAGACCAACCTCGCGTTGGCGTCCCAGAAGCCCAATGTACCATTGGCACCGAAGACCGGCGTACCATCGGATCCAAAAAGCCGACTCCGATCGGCGCTAAAAACCCGGTGTACCGTTGGTACCCAAAGCCCGACACCCATCGGTACCTGAAGCCCGACACCCGTCGGCATCTGAAGCCCTGCACCAACCAGGCATGAAGCCCGACACCCGTCGGCACCCAAAGCCCGACACCCGTCGGCACCTGAAGCCCTGCACCAGCCAGCATGAAGCCTGACACCCGTCGGCACCTGAAGCCCTGCACTAGCTAGGCATGAAGCCTGACACCCGTCGGCACCTGAAGCCCTGCACCAGCCAGGCATGAAGCCCGACACCCGTCGGTACCTGAAGCCCTACACTAGCCAGGCATGAAGCCCAACACCCGTCGGCACCTGAAGCCCTGTACCAGCCAGGCATGAAGCCCGACACTCGTCGACACCTAAAGCCCTGCACCAGCCAGGCATGCAGCCCGACACCCGTCGGCACCTGAAGCCCTGCACTAGCCAGGCATGAAGCCCGACACCCATCGGTGGATAAAGCCCTGCACCAGCCAGGCATGAAGCTCGACACCCGTCGGCGGATAAAGCCCTGCACCAGCCAGGCATGAAGCCCGACACCCGTCGATGGATAAAGCCCTGCACCAGCTATGCATGAAGCCCGACACCCGTCGGCGGATAAAGCCCTGCACCAGCCAGGCATGAAGCCCGACACCCATAAAGCCCTGGATAAAGCCCTGCACCAGCCAGGCATGAAGCCCGACACCCATCGGCGGATAAAGCCCTGCACCAGCCAGGCATGAAGCCCTGCACCAGCCAGGCATGAAGCCCAACACCGTCGGTGGATAAAGCCCTGCACCAGCCAGGCATGAAGCCCGACACCCGTCGGCGGATAAAGCCCTGCACAAGCCAGGCATGAAGCCCTGCACCAGCTAGGCATGAAGCCGACACCCATCGGCGGATAAAGCCCTGCACCAGCCAGGCATGAAGCCCTGCATCAGGCGAGGATCAGCCACTTGGGAGGTAACGCCCCTTTCGCCTTGCTGGGGTGGACCCGCTTCGTCTCAGGGGCGAGGGGGCATCTGATGTGGCTGATCCAACACCGTTAGAGAACCGTGAAGGAAACCGACAGAGCCCCCCTTTTGGCCTCCAAAGGGCCCTTCGGCCATGGTAGCGTTTATAGCCTCAAAAGCCAGGCACACCCAAGGCCGACAGCTCCATGGCCGACAGCTCCAAGGTCGACAGCTCCAAGGCCGACAGCTCTGACCCCGAGACTCCCTTCGGTCTCGGGGTGCACCAGCATCATCCCACCCCCGGGACCCCTTTCAGTCTCGGGTGGGATCGTCATCTCTTGACCCTGAGACCCCTTCCGGTCTCGGGGTGCACCAGCATCATCCCACCCCGGGACCCCTTTCGATCTCGGGGTGGGATCATCATCTCTTGACCCCGAGACCCCCTCCGGTCTCGGGGTGCACCAGCATCATCCCACCCCGGGATCCCTTTCGATCTCGGGGTGGGATCGTCATCTCTCGACCCCGAGACCCCCTCCGGTCTCGGGGTGCACCAGCATCATCCCACCCCCGGGACCCCTTTCGGTCTCGGGGTGGGATCATCATCTCTCGACCCCGAGACCCCCTCCGGTCTCAGGGTGCACCAGCATCATCCCACCCCCGGGACCCCTTTCGGTCTCGGGGTGGGACCACCATATCTCGACCCCAAGACCCCCCTCTGGTCTCGGGGTACGTGGGTATCTTCAGCGATCAGTATGCAATCTGACCTTCGAGCCAAATGACGGCTCCGGGCCACATGGCGCACCCACGTGATTCTTCGTACGCCCATGATTGCACCCCGTTACGGAGGGCCATGCCTCATAATGGCATATGGCGCACTGCATGTTCCTATGCATGACCGTGCTCCGTTACGGCGTACGATTCGCTACCATTTGCAACTGTGCGCGGTCATATCAAGCAACAGAGCACACCAAATACCACCGCGGCTGTTAGACACGTGTGATATCATGTTGACATGTAGCGCGAGACACCTCCAGTGCGCACAGTGATGGTATGACGGCGATCTTCCGAAACAGTAAGATGGGATATTCGGACAGGTATAAAAACACGTGCCCGCACTGTGAGTAAGGATCCAAACTCTGGTTTTCTAGATTTCTTCCTCCTAGCAAAACCCTAACTGTCTCAGCTCCTTTCCGCTGAGCGGTTCTTGTCTGATCCCAAGTGACTGACTTGAGCGTCGGAGGGTCCCCACCGGAACAACCGGTCTCCGGGGACTTTTCTTGCATGGTCCGAGGAGAAGAACGTTCGTCTCCCCCGACGTTTGAAGAAGGTGACTTGGCATCATCAACTTCATCTTTTTCATCTTTAGAATCTGTAATATGTATGCAAAGGTGGACTGTATTCTTTTCCATCTTGCTGTTCTCTTATTATCCAAACTAAATACATAAATAAAAAGATACATTAAGGACATATTTTGAAGGCAAGCAACCTAGAGCCTAATATATACAGTTGTATGAGCTGGGAACATCAACTTACCAATGTAAGTCCGATTGGATAGGTCAGCAAGAGAAATTTTTGTGCATCGAGCATGGTGCCAGTCGCACATATCGCATCCGATGATTGGCCACGCATGCAAAAAATAATTTTATCTTTTCATGCATCGCATATGCGGTCTGTAAGCATGCATGGTGTACCCACTTCTGCACCACATGCGGTGTAGAAAGACCTTCTTAGGTCAGCAAATGTATGGATCGCCTGGCCCATCCTACTCAAATCAACTCGATAGGAAAAGTCTTTGTACACCGCCCCCGGTGCAGCAAGTCCTACGTGGGCTGCACCGCCTTTCCTGATTGGTCCACGTGGATCCTACGTGGCTGACGTGCCGAACGATATGGCTCTGCTACGATGTTACATTCCGATCATGATGGCCATGAAAAGTGCTTCGCCTTTTTTTTAAAATTAGCATGCAGACAAAAATACCCTTTCTGTCCAACCTACTTCTACCGTCATTTTTCTTGGATTTCATTTGTGCAAGAAAAGCTCTTTCTTCCCCCTCGCTCTGGCTTTCGGATGCTAAGGAATCAGTCAAAGGTTTGAGCACGATCCTATGCCCTCGCTCTGAGAGTCCGGTCGAAAGAAAATATTTTAGCTTTGAGGCTGGAATACCTAGCTACTGGAGTCTTTGTACAAAAACTTCTGGGGGAAATGTCGTCCGCAGCACGAAACATTCTTTCGTTATGAGGTTGTTGTGATTTATGAGTTTGACGATAAAAAACTCTTTCTGATTGTAAAACATTTTTCCTGTGGATGATGGTGCCGCGGAGCGGGAGTCTGGGGTTGAGGTTGTGGTTTATGAGCTTGACAATGGCTTTCAGGATCTCCTATTAGATAAGATGGCTGGTAGAAGTAGGGTGTCGAACTATGGTGTCGTGGGTTTTGAACTAGGGTATCGTGGGTTTTCAACTAGGGTGTCGTAGGTTTTGAACTAATGCTTTGTCTTAACGTTTTCTGAATGGGTGTCGTAGGTTTTGAACTAGGGTGTCGTGGGATTTGAATTAATGCTTTGTCTTAACGTTTTCTGAATGGGTATCGTAGATTTTGAACTAGGGTGTCTTAGCTTTTGAATTAGGGTATCGTAGGTTTTCAACTAGGGTGTCGTGGGTTTTCAAATAGAGTGTCGCGGGTTTTGAACTAATACTTTGTCTTAACATTTTCTGAATGGGTGTCGTAGGTTTTGAACTAGGGTGTCGTCGGTTTTGAACTAGGGTGTCGTCGGTTTTCAACTAGGATGTCATCGGTTTTCAACTAGGGTGTCGTGGGTTTTCAACTAATGCTTTGTCTTAACATTTTCTGAATGGGTGTCGTAGGTTTTGAACTAGGGTGTCGTCGGTTTTCAACTAAGGTGTCATTAGTTTTCAACTAGGGTGTCGTGGGTTTTGAACTAATGCTTTGTCTTAACGTTTTTTGAATGGGTGTCGTAGGTTTTGAACTAGGGTGTCGTGGGTTTTCAACTAGGGTGTCATGGAATTTGAACTAATGCTTTGTCTTAACATTTTCTAAATGGGTGTCGTAGGTTTTGAACTAGGGTGTCGTGGGTTTTCAACTAGGGTGTCGTGGGTTTCGAACTAAGCCGAGCTCCCTTATCCTTCAGTCTCAACCGATGCTAACGGGGCACTCATCATGCTTCGGCAAGTCTGAGCAATATACCGCACTCCGACTGGAACTTATGAGTTCCACTGAAATTTTTTGAAAATGCGTGACACCCTAGTACCAATGCTGCGACACCCGTGCTTAAAACTGACCACGGAGAGAATCCCCGCGACACCCCAGGAGGAATTCGTCCCCCTCATTAATAGAAACCATTACTGAAGAGAGTGTGGGGAAACCAAATACTGCGATGCCCTAGTACCAATGCTGCGATACCCCAGTTGAAACCTCACGACACCCTAGCACCAATGCTACGACACCCATGCTTAAAACTGGCCACGGAGAGAATCCTCGTGACACCCCAGGAGGAATTCGCCCCCCTCGTGAATAGAAACCATTACTGAAGAGAGTGTGGGGAAGCCAAATACTGTGATACCCTAGTACCAATGCTGCGACACCCCTAGTGGAATTCGGCCAAAAATCCTTCGCGACACCCCAGTTGAAATCTCACGACACCCTAGCTTTAAGGCGACGACACCCGTGCTTAAAACTGACCACGAAGAGAATCCCCGTGACACTCCAGGAGGAATTGGCCGAAAATCCTTTGCGACACCCTTGTTGAAACCCCACGATACCCTAGCACCAATGCTACGACACCCGTGCTTATATAACTGACCACGGAGAGAATTCCCGCGACACCCGTTCTCGACACCCCAGTTAAAACTTTACGACACCCTTGTTATAAACTTATGACACCACTACGATATATTTGAACAAGGCGGGAATTTTGACATCACTCTAGTTGTAATTCGATGACACCCTAGTAACTCAGCTATGCCATCTTTTCGAGAAAAGTTGCAAAACATGGCCAGTTCCTATGGGTTTGCGTATCAATGTGATGTGATCGTGGCGATCCTGGTGTCCTTTCGTATTTCTTTGAGGTCGGCATAAACCCTAGAGGTCCTTCGTTTGTTGCTCGAGAAGCCATCCTTTTGCTCGAGAAGCCATCCTTCATTTCTTGCTCGAGAAGCCACTAGTGTCCTAAATTTCTTCCATAGTTTTTTCTTCCATCTACTTTATTCATAGAGATGAGTGCTTTCGTTTATGGACGAAGACTGCGAACAAGGAAGAACCAGATGGAGAAAATGGCAGAACAAAGCAAGGACATCATTCTTCATTCGAATGAGGATGCGGCTCCTTCAGGTATGTTTATCCCTATGTTAAAATATTATGACATCATCTCTTAAAATTTCATGACACCCTAGTCACATACATAATGGCACCCAGCTGACAAGTATGTCTTATGTCTTACCCCCTGTTTCAGTTGACATGAAAATTATTCCAGTCCCCCAGTGAAGGCTTCCCATCTGTTTAAGAATAGTTGCAGGCCGATCATATACATTCAGAAGGTTTGGAAGATGGGGTTCACTAGATGGCATACAAAACTTATTCGAAGGACTCCATTTGGTGCCTTCGTCGACATGCAGACGTTCACAGTCGACGAGCGACTGCTAGCAGACATCATAAGATATCACAATAGAGGTGACGAGTTCATTTTCTGCGGAAAGCCAGTTTTATTCAGTGCCGACGAAGTCGCACTCATTCTGGGTCTTCCAGCTCATGGGAAGAAGATCGACATGTCCAGCCAATTGTTCGACGGAAGGTTGTTCAAACGTTTTGGCCAGGGTTTAGATCTTCGTCAAGAAGGTTTGGATAAGTTAATTTTTCAACTCCGATCATCTAAGGCACAGGAGGATGTCGAGGACACCGTCCAACTTTGGATCACCTACATGTTTGCCATGTTTTTGGCTCCAAAGTCTAATCAGAGATGTCCACGGTATCTCATCCAGCACTTGAATGACTTAAGTCAACTAGATAGCATCGACTGGGCTTCGGCATTGAAGGAGTTGATTGTTTTGGCTCTCCCAGAAATAGCTGCTTGCTTGCATTTCGAGGAGCCGGTCCACTCAAAGAATGCAAAAAAAGTTAGGAGGCAGCCTACCCTGTTCGGATGCTCGGCAGTACTGGTGGTAAGGATTATTGAGATGCAGAAATAGTGTTATTAGTATAATTTCTTTGTTAATATTATATTATTTAATATCCGAAAAATATCATATTCAGGCGTGGTTCCTCGAGCATACATCAATGCGAGCACCAACATATCCTGATAAATTGCCCCGGCTGTTGAAGTTGTTTGACCACCAAATGAAGATCCAGTCGATTCGGGTTGCCGATTTGCAGCCTCACGACTTGGTAAGCTAGTACATTGCTCCATTGCTCTGACCATATTTTTCAACTTAATGTGTCAATATTTTCACTTAATATTAATTTGTTATCATCTTGCTTTGCAGATGGAGGGAGCTACTGTACCACTATCAGAAGAGCATTGGCTTCTCACTCAGCAGATAGTAGCATCCCCTCAACCAGCAGATAGCTGCGCATGATGTGCCGAGTTGAGGACTAAATTGGAGTGCATTAAGGATCAACTCGACGATGTCAGGCACAGGCTGTCCATTGCTGAGAGCCTCCTCAGTTCACTGCTCAGAAAGGAAAGTAATGCAATAAATGAGGAGGACAAGGGAGATGGGAAAATAGAGAGGGGCATTCCCTGGAGTTGGTCCTCCGCGAGCCTGGTAATGAAATAGTGAGGAGAAGAAGATGGAGGAGGACCATTCATCCGAGTGTCCAACTGAGATGGGGAATGCAAAAGCAGAGGAGAAGAGATTGGAGGGGGATTCATTGGATGATAAAACAGAGCATGGGAATGAAAATAAAGAGGAGTCCAAATCCGATAATAAACTTGGCACCCCTGCGCCAAAGGGTGATGATATGGACATAGAAATCATTGGAGTGCTTTCGCTTGTTAGGAGGGTTAAAAAAGAGCCGAGGAAGCGTAAGACATCCAAGGTCGTCGGAGATTGTTATGAGACAACCCATCCTAAAAAGTCGGCGAAGACAGTGGGCACGTCAAAGCCCAACACAATGGTCGAAGATGACCAAATTATTATTAAAATTTTTTGAGCGAACGACTAACCGACGAGATCGTCTACACCAATATGTTAGGTGGCGTTGTAACAAGGAAAAGTCTTCAAGATCTCATTAACAATGAAATGATAATAGATGATGTAAGTATATCAAGAAACCTTTTCTAGTTGTTGATTTTAGAATTATATTAATCGGTTTACATTGCATTGGCAGATAATTGATGCCGGCCAGGAGTTTCTGATGCGCAACTGGACAGAGCATCCGGACCGATACCATAAGTGCATATTTGCATCAGTTTTTGTATCCGTTCTGTGTCTAACTTCTTCATCACCTGCTCATGAACTCACTGGAACATCAGGGGCCTCAATATTTGACAATGTATCCGATGAAGATAAGGCCCAATTCCGATTTCTTTTCACCATAATAAACTCTGATAACTCGCACTGGCATTTGGTTGCTGTCGACATGGAAAGAAAGGTGTTCATGCACCTGAATTCATTGAAACGCAACCCCAAGTACAAGGCCAATGCAAAAAAAAATGGCATACAATTCTTGGCCACATATTCCATATCTACTGCGATAAGAAGGAAGCGATGATTTGGCCGATGGAAGAGATTTCGGATTGCCCAAGCCAACCGGCCGGATCGCTGGATTGCGGCCTATACTGTCTGAGATACATGGAATGTCTTGCTCGACGGGACAATCCTGATATGAAGATGGATTTCACGGATGAGGAAGTCAGAGATTACCGGCGACAATTAGCTGCGACGATATTGAGAGAGGGCCTGAACAAAAAGATCAGCGACATTGTCAAAAAATGTTCTTAATTTTTTAATTCTTCTTTGAATGAAAATTGAATGTAATTTATTCATATTAACACTGATTCAGATTTAATGCAAATGCAAAAATTTTATATTGAGAACAGGGGTATCCTTGATTCATATTTATGCCATTTCTACCTCCAATTCTTAAGTTTTCATATATGATGTCGTAAATTGAACACTAGAATGTTGTAAATTGAGCACTGGGATGTCGTAGGATTTCGCTTTCGGGTGTCATCGCGGTAGAGCTAGGGAGTCGTTAGCCCAGAATGGGGTGTCGTCGTGCTAAAAGCTTTGGTGTCCTTTCGTGAGTACTGGAAGTCATAGGATTTTGCCTTTCGGGTATCGCCGCGGAAGAGCTAGGGAGTCGTTAGCCCAGAGCTGGGGTGTCGTTGCGCTAAAAGTTTCGGTGTCGTTGCGCTAAAAGCTTTGATGTCCTTTCATGAGTACTGGGATGTCATAGGATTTCGTCTTTCGGGTGTCGCCACGGTAGAGCTAGGGAGTCGTTAGCCCAAAGCTGGGGTGTCATTGATGAGGACATCAGTTCAGACCAGAGTTTGGGTCAGTCGAACCAGTCCTTGGATGTTCCTGTACCAGCAACCCAGAGTCAGCAGGCCACTTCAGGGAAGCCCATGCCAGGTAGTCTACGAAGGTCCAAGAGGTTGCAGAACAAACGGGCTTGAAATTCCATGTTTGGTCCGAGTGTACGGAATTGACCCGACTTCGTTTTGACACTTTGGGTCAATCGAATTCGGTCAGCTACTGTGTCGGACTGGGCCCAAACTTGGATAGTCACATGGAAACGGGCTGCTGATTCAAAGTCATTGCTGTTGGCCATGAGCTACTGTGAATTTTGGCCATCCGGGCTCGTTTGATAGGAGTTTTGGGCCTGTTTTCGTTTTTAATGGCATAGTTGTAATTTTTAACTAAACTTATGATGTTAGGGTTTTATCTCTTTTATTTAGGTTGGTTTTGGGCGGCCGTCAGAGGCAGAGAAGAAAAGACGCTATTTTAGATTTTCTTTTTTTTCTTGAATGGAGATGAATGTTTTCTTTTTTTTCTGATTCAAAACAATTGAATTGAAAATTCAATTGCTCTTCCTTTTAAAATTTCGGATTGTGAGTGATCAAAATTTAAAATTTTCTCCTTTTCTTGTCAAGATTCAAACCAAACCTGGACGAATTCTTTTCTCGCAGATTAGATCGTTCTTGAGTTGCAGGCGTTTTGAATATCGCCCTGCATCAACTTGGTATCAGAGCCTTGATCCAATGGAGCAGAAGAACAACGATCAATCCCTGAGAGACGCCGTGAGAGATGCTATGCAAGACGCCATGCGAGACCAGCACCAGGTGATGCAACAGATGATGTAAACCATGCAGGCGATGATGGCGCGGATGGAGGTGCAAGATCGTGCCCAACCCATTCGAGTGGAGGAGCGTGATGAAATTGATGGAGGTAGGGAGAGGGGTTTCGAAAATCTGGAGGCACCACCAATTCGAAGAGGGCAACAGAGGCCTGATGTTGGACTTCCAAGGTATTTCGATCAACCTCCCTATTTTGAAAATCAGAATCGGTGGGAAGCAGGCTTCAGGGTCGAAATTCCAGAGTTTAAAGGAGGAATTAATCCAGACGAGTATGTTGATTGGACCCTTCAGGTCGATGACGTTTTTCGTCTGAAGGAGGTGCCCTTAGACAAGCAGGTACCGCTTGTCACAATTCGATTCAGAGATAGGGCTGCTGCTTGGTGGCATGCGCAGCACTATCGTAGATATATGGATGGGAGACCACCATTAGCGTCATGGACAGCGCTAAAGCAGGAGATGAACAGGGAGTTTTTGCCTCCGAACCATGAGCAGATTTTGTATTCGAAGTTGCATAGTTTGACGCAAGGTAGTCGGAGTGTCGAGGAGTACATAACTGAATTTTATCGATTGGTTGCACGAAATCGGTTGATTGAGGCTGAACCGAGATTGGTAGCCATGTATCTTCATGGCTTGCGGCTGCCAATCCAAGATGCGCTGGCTGTGCATCGAATTGATAGTGTAGGAGATACGCATATGAGGGCTCAGGCAGTGGAAAAGAGCTTGATGAGAAACAGGGGTTTCAGAGCAGAGGGGGTTTTACTACGGGCCAGAGTTCAGGGCAGAATTCAGGGGGCAAATTTATGCCTCCAGTAGCGAGGCGCAGGCATCAGTACCTCCAAGACCAACAGGGTCGAATGGAACCTCAGGTTCTCAGGCGAGAGTGGGCAGCAACAGGGCTAACATTCGCTGCCATCGGTGTCAGAATTTGGGGCACTATGCCAATGAATGCCCCAAGGCACGAGCTCAGTTGTATATGGAGGAGTATATGGAGGGCGAATATGGAGGAGAGTTCCCTGAGGATGAGGAATTTGATGATGAGCTGTGTGTTATTGATCCGGACCATATTCAAGGGGAGAGCTTAGTGATACGAAGAATGTGTCTGGCGCCGAGATCAGATGAAGATTGGCGTCGGCATGACATCTTCACAACAAAATGTTTTGTGGCTGGCAAAACATGTCGTGTTATCATAGACTCCGGCAGTTGGGAGAATGTGATAGCAGAGGAGGCTGTGAAGAAGCTGGGGTTGCAGACAGACCCTCACCCACATCCATATAAGCTCGGTTGGGTGAACCGAAATGCAGACATTCAGGTCAGCCGAAGGTGTAAGTTGTCACTGTGTTTTGGTCCTCATTTCGAGACAACTATTGAGGCGGATGTTGTTCCAATGGATGCTACTCACATCATACTGGGGCGTCCGTGGCAGTTTGATAACAGGGCAGTGTACAATGGGTACACCCACAGTTATATACTGCGTCCAGATGGGAGGAAAGTTATTTTGAAGCCACTTCAGGAAGTGAGTGGACAGAATACGGTAATTTGTTTACCAAGCCTAGAATTCGATGCGAGTTTGGATGGAGAGGATGTTTGTTTTGCTTTGGTGAGCAAGTCAGGGGACTTCGGCTTGGAAGAGGAGCAAAGGCCGAATATGATTCCTGAGGAGTTGGTGTCTGTCTTGGAGGAATTCCGAGATGTTGTATCAAAGGAGCTACCAGCTGGATTACCACCTCTCCGAGATATTCAGCACAGCATTGACCTTATTCCGGGCTCAGTTTTGCTGAATAAGGCTCATTATCGGATGACACCACAACAGCATGAGGAATTGAGGAGGCAGGTCCAAGATCTTTTAGACAAGGGGTTCATACGGGAGAGCATTAGCCTGTGCGCGGTGCCAGCCCTTTTGGTACCGAAGAAGGATGGTACATGGCGCATGTGTCGACAGCCACGCAGTTAACAAAATTACTGTGAAGTACAGGTTCCCGATATCGAGATTGGACGACATGCTTGATCAGTTGAGTGGTGCTAAGGTCTTCACGAAGATTGATTTGAAGAGTGGGTACCATCAGATAAGGATGAAGCCTGGAGACGAATGGAAGACAGCCTTCAAGACTAAGGAAGGGCTATATGAATGGTTGGTAATACCATTCGGGTTGTCCAACGCGCCGAGCACATTCATGCGCGTAATGAACCAGGTTTTACGTCCATTTCTTAGCTCATTTGTGGTTGTCTACATTGATGATATTTTGATATACAGCAGGACAGCCGAAGAGCATGTGGGCCATGTGGCACAGGTTTTGTCAGTGTTACGTGAGAACCAGTTAGTTGCTAACCCAGAGAAGTGCATTTGGATGGTTGGGAGACTAATTTTTCTAGGGTATGTTGTGACTGGAGAGGGGATTCTCCCAGATAGGAATAAGGTGCATGCAATTATGGAATGGCCAGTACCTTCAACCTTAACAGAATTGAGATCCTTTTTGGGTCTTGCAGGGTTTTATTGCAGGTTTATCAAGGGGTATAGTGAACTGGCTGCACCTTTAACGGAATTGTTGAAGGGATCCAGATTCGGGTGGAATGATGCCGCACAGGAGGCATTGATGGGCTGAAAGTCAGATTGACCGAAGCTCCTTTATTGGTTCTTCCTGATTTTGATAGAGTTTTTGAGGTGGATTGTGATGCTTCGAAGACTGGAATTGGGGCAGTGCTTAACCAGGAAGAAGACCAGTCGCATACTTCAGTGAGAAGCTGGGGGGAGCTAAACTGGCTTACTCGGTTTATGATCTGGAATTGTACGCCATTGTGAGATCCTTGTAGCATTGGCGCCACTACTTGATTCAGCGGGAGTTTGTACTGTATTCAGACCATCAGGCGCTGAAGTTTTTACAGGGTCAGCATAAACTCAGTTCAAGGCATGCGAAGTGGGCGAGTGCCTTGCAGGAATACACTTTCAGCATCAAGCACAAGTCTGGTACGCTTAATAGAGTGGCTGATGCTTTGAGTAGGCGGAGCTTGTTGATTGGCGCTATGCATGTGTACACTCTCGGCTTTGAGAGTGTAAGGGAGGACATTCGTGTGGATGAGCACTTCAAGGGGATTTTGGCCAAAATTGAGGCGGGGGAGCGAACTGATTTCATTCTCCATGATGGATATTTGTTTCGAGGTAACTGCTTATGTGTTCCTGATACGTCTCTTCGTGTGTTGATCATCCAGGAACTGCATAACCAGGGTCACTTCGAAGGAATAAAACAGCCTGGTTGATTCGGCAGCGGTTTTATTGGCCTGGTCTTGACCGAGATGTCAAGGCTTTGTGAAGAGGTGCAGGTTGTGTCAAGAGTCGAAGGGACAGACATGAACCAAGGTATGTACACGCCTTTACCTATCCCAGAGGCACCATGGCGAGATGTTTCTATGGACTTTGTTGTAGGATTGCCGCGGACAGCAAGGGGACTGGATTCGATTATGGTGATTGTGGATCGGTTCAGTAAGGTGGTGTGTTTCTTGCCATGCAAAACCACTTTTGATGCGTCAAAGGTTGCTGACTTATATTTTGCTTCAGTGGTTCGGCATTTTGGTATACCAGCATCCATAGTGTCAGACAGGGACAGCAAGTTTATGGGACACTTCTGGCGAGATCTGTGGAAGAAGTTGGGCACAAAGTTGAAATTCAGCAGTCCTTATCATCCTCAGACGGATGGACAGACTGAAGTTGTCAATCGTAGCTTGGGTAATCTGTTGCGGGCAAATGTGCATGAATTCAGGAGCTGGGATTTGTGTTTGCCGAAGATTGAGTTTGAGTTCAACTCTTCAGTAAATCGTTCTACAGGGTTTGCTCCGTTTCAGATACTGTTTGGGTTCTTGCCAAGGGGTCCTTTGGATGTTCTGCCAGTTGAGACGCTAGAGAAGGTGAGTCAGAAGGTCGAAGATAGAGTGTCTGACTTGCAGGAGATACATGCGACTGTTAGAGCCAAATTGGAGCAGACTTACGCCAAATACAAGGCGAAAGCTGATCAGCAGCGTCGGCAACAGTCCTTTGAAGTGGGCGATTTGGTATGGGTTTACTTACCGAGGGAGCGGTATCCACAGGGAGCTTTAACGAAGCTCAAGCCGAAGAAGATAGGTCCATGCCAGGTATTGGAGAAATTTGGTGACAATGCCTATCGGGTTGAGTTACCAGATGATGTCTTCATCTCGGATGTGTTCAACATTCGGCATCTGACCCCTTATGCAGGAGAGAATTCGAGCTTAAGGTCAAGCTTTTCATAGGAAGGGGAGAGTGATGAGGACATCAGTTCAGACCAGAGTTCGGGTCAGTCGAACCAGTCCTTGGATGTTCCTGTACCAGCAACCCAGAGTCAGCAGGCCACTTCAGGAAAGCCCACGCCAGGTAGTCTACGAAGGTCCAAGAGGTTGCAGAACAAACGGGCTTGAAATTCCATGTTTGGGCCGAGTGTACGGAATTGACCCGACTTCGTTTTGACACTTTGGGTCAATCGAATCCGGTCAGCTGCTGTGTCGGACTGGGCCCAAACTTGGCTGATCACATAGAAACGGGCTGCTGATTCAAAGTCATTGCTGTAGCCATGAGCTGCTGTGGATTTTGGCCATCCGGGCTCGTTTGATAGGAGTTTTGGGCCTGTTTTCGTTTTTAATGGCATAGTTGTAATTTTTAACTAAACTTATGATGTTAGGGTTTTATTTCTTTTATTTAGGTTGGTTTTGGGCGGCCGTCAGAGGCAGAGAAGAAAAGACGCTATTTTAGATTTTCTTTTTTTTCTTGAATGGAGATGAATGTTTTCTTTTTTTTTCTGATTCAAAACAATTGAATTGAAAATTCAATTGCTCTTCCTTTTAAAATTTCGGATTGTGAGTGATCAAAATTCAAATTTTTCCCTTTTCTTGTCAAGATTTGAACCAAACCTGGATGAATTCTTTTCTCGCAGATTAGATCGTTCTTGAGTTGCAGGCGTTTTGAATATCGCCCTGCATCAGTCGTCACGCTAAAAGCTTCAGTGTCCTTTCATGAGTACTGGGATGTCATAGGATTTTGCCTTTTGGGTGTCGCCACGGTAGAGCTAGGGAGTCGTTAGCCTAGAGCTGGGGTGTCATCGCGCTAAAAGCTTCGGTGTTGTTGCGCTAAAAGCTTCGGTGTCCTTTCGTGAGTACTGGAATATCGTAGGATTTCACCTTTTGGGTATCGTCGCGATATAGCTAGGGAGTCGTTAGCCCAGAGCTGGGATGTTGTTGCGCTAAAAGCTTCGGTGTCATCACGTTAAAAGCTTCGGTGTCCTTTCGTGAGTATTGGGATATCATAGGATTTCGCCTTTCGGGTGTCGCCGTGGTAGAGCTAGGGAGTCGTTAGCCCAGAGCTAGGGTGTCATCATGCTAAAAGCTTCATTGTCGTCGCGCTAAAAGCTTCAGTGTCCTTTCGTGAGTATTGGGATGTCGTAGAATTTTGCCTTTCGGGTATCGCCGCGATAGAGCTAGGGAGTTATTAGCCTAGAGCTGGGGTGTCATCGCGCTAAAAGCTTTGGTGTTGTCGCGCTAAAAGCTTCAGTGTCCTTTCGTGAGTACTGGGATGTCGTAGGATTTCGCCTTTCAGGTGTCGCCGCGGTAGAGCTAGGGAGTCGTTACCCCAGAGCTGGGGTGTCGTTGCGCTAAAAGCTTCGATGTTGTCACGCTAAAAGCTTCGGTGTCCTTTCGTGAGTACTAGGATGTTGTAGGATTTCGCCTATCGGGTGTCGCCGCGGTAGAGATAGGGAGTCGTTAGCCCAGAGTTGGGGTATCGTCGCGTTAAAAGCTTCGGTGTCATTGCGCTAAAAGCTTCGGTGTCCTTTCATGAATACTGGGATGTCGTAGGATTTCGCATTTCGGGTGTTGCCGTGATAGAGCTAGGGAGTCGTTAGCCCAGAGCTGGGGTGTCGTCGCGCTAAAAGCTTTGGTGTCATCGCGCTAAAAGCTTCAGTGTCCTTTCGTAAGTACTGGGATGTCGTAGGATTTTGCCTTTCGGATGTCTCCGCAGTAGAGCTAGGGAGTCGTTAGCCCAGAGCTGGGGTGTCGTTGCGCTAAAAGCTTTGGTGTCGTTGCACTAAAAGCTTCGATGTCCTTTTGTGAGTACTGGGATGTCGTAGGATTTCGCCTTTTGGGTGTCATCGCGCTAAAGCTAGGGAGTCGTTAGCCCAGGCTGGGGTGTCGTGCGCTAAAGCTAGGGAGTCGTTAGCCCAAAGCTGGGGTTTCATCGCGCTAAAAGCTTCGGAGTCATACGATTTTGCCTTCCGCCTTTCGGGTGTCGCCGCGGTAGAGCTAGGGAGTCGTTAGCCCAGAGCTGGGGTGTCATCGCGCTAAAAGCACTTCATTTGACTGAAAAAGACACCATAGTTAGAAAGCACTTCATTTGCGACCAAGATACCCTAGTTAGAAAGTTACGACACCCGTGTTTTATATATCCTGTGTAAGTTGACTCAATACATAAGCATCAAATTCGTCCATCAAAGTTTTGAAAGGTGGTACAATTCTTTCCTTGTCCTCTCCGGTATTAATTGACTGCATACAAGTCTACTTGTTGCTTGAAGCAGCTCTTAAGAGATTTTGTATTTGTGGAGCGTTAACGGTTGCCTTGACCAGATTTTTCCTTGATCTTTTTGACTTCTTCTCGACTCCACTCTTTAATCTATTCTCTCTTGGGCGACCTTTCGTCCTAATTTGTTCAGGATCTTGAATTACAAGCTCTGTACCTGGCTTAGCTGCGCATTTGGCATCCACGACAATTTTGAATATAGGTGTTAGACCATCCATCACTACATTAAATGCATCTTCAGACATGGAGGCTATCTCTGCGAGCTTCATCATCCGATGACTCAACAAACTATATCTACAATCAATAACATAATATTAACGAAAACATATATTAAGACATCTCAATTAAAAAATTATCACTGTGTACCATGATTTTCGGGTGCTTTTATCATAACCTTCAGTATTACAGTCGAATTCATCAAATTGGTATTTCATGTCCTTGCACCATCTCTTCAAGAAGTATTTATCTGGTAAATGAAATACATCACTTTGATGAAGAACCAACAAGGCATGCCTACATAGGTACCCTTTGAACTGAAAGGATCGGCACTGGCATTGGACATCCTCAATATTTCTATCGTATGACACGATATAATCTTTGATCATCTCCTTGCCAATTCCATCGACTTCAATCCTTTCGTACGACTTTACAGAATATACACAACAGTTGCCAGCTTCCTTGATCAATTTAGTATTTGATGCAGCCATTTCAAGGATCTAATTCTGAATTTTTTTGAAAATGCGCCTTATATACCTTCCTGCAGCTTGTCTCTCAAAAGGTAATGATGTCTTTAGGAAAGCAATCATTTGCAACGTCCTATTATCTTCCTCATTTTCGGCCTCGTACCTTTTTCCAAGGCATCTTCGTACTTACCTATGAACTCCGTTAGTGTAGTCTTCGAATTTATAAACCCATCGAAGAAGTGATTTATGCCCTCACTCCTTTGTGAAGATGACATCCATGTTCATAATTTTGTCAACAAAAAAAAGCGTTGAACGCAAACATGAACCAAAGACAATGACATACAAACCTGCGAAGAATGTATCCTTTAGGTAAACTGGGATCCATTTATCCTGACATTCGTAAAGGACATTGAACCAATCTATAGACTTGCATTCTTTATAATTCTCCATAACATGTGCCCACCTTTCCTCGAATGACTGTATGATCAATGAATCGTATATCGCCTCATCGAAATCAACCATAAACTTGGGATTTGCTGTGCAAATGTGGCCAATCTTTTCAGGTATCTTCTTCAATATATGCCAAAGACAAAATCGATGTTGTGTGTTAGGAAAAACTTCTTTGACAACAGCCTTGATTGCCTTATCTTGGTCAGTTATTATGGCAATAGGTGCTTGACCACCATTTGCATCCAGTCATGCCTGAAAAACCCATTTATATGTCTCAGTTCTCTCATCAGACAACAATGCGCAACCAAGCAAGGTGGACTGTCCATGATGGTTGACCCCGACGAATGGACAAAAAGGCATTTGATATCTGTTTGTCAAGTAGGTTGAGTCAAAGCTTAGAACATCACCGAAGTATGTGCATACCAATCTTGACCTTGGATGAATCCAGAAGACAGACCTCAGATGACCATTATCATTGAGGTCTAAGGTATAGACGAAATTGGGATTTTGAGTTGCATTTCGGTGAAATGAATTACTATCGACTGAGCATCTCCTTCTTTCAGCTTAGACTGATGTTCGCAACAAATGAAGTTACGAGCATCCTTCTCGGTGAAATCCAATTGTCTTCTGCCCCCTTTTCTCCTTGCTATGGCAGAGTATATCTGAGTTGTCGGAACATTCACGGCATATAAATTGCTGATCTCCGCCTTCTCTGGTGTGTTGATCCTTCTATGCGACCGTAGATAACCAGTTGATGTTATGGACATCCCATGGTTATGTTCTAGAGAAACCTCAACCAATATCCACTTATCACTTGTAGCATTCAGTCTTGCTTTTATGGATGCCATACAATCAACTTTCCCAGTATCCCTATGATTCATACTCTTCTCTATTTTTCTAGATTTTCCTTGCCTCCAACATGCCAGGTGCTTGAAGTAAAGTTGTTTTTTGTTGTTGGCCCTGCTACACACTGTTGTGATTCCAAAACCAACTCGTTTCGCGTATCCATTGTAGAAAGTATATACATCATATGCTGAATTGAATTCCATTCCAGTTTGAGGAACTACAGTATCATCCACTGCATTTGGAGCGATGGGTGAAGGTGCACGGCCGGGAGTGTTATCGATTTCTTTCCGATCTCTAATTTCAGCATCGTCTGTGGAAATATAGGCACGCAATCATGAACAATAATATCCATAGATTTAGTTGTCAATATATCCTGACAAAGGATTAGGATAGGACACGAAGGTTAAAACAATACGACACCTATGATCTAAATTCAGAAGTCACGACACCCCAGTTTACAAAAAAATGACACCGAAGCTGTAAAATTACGACACCAATTCATAACACATTAAGGAAGGGCCTAACGACACCATCCTTGACTCAGGCTGTTACCGATACCCTAGTTCTCATCTGACGACACCCTAGCTTTAAGGTGACGACACCCATGCGTTGACTGTTAAGGCGGGGTGTGTCATCGCCTGAAAGCTATAAGCACGGGTGTCGTAGCATTGGTGCTAGGGTGTCGTGAGGTTTCAACTGGGGTGTCATGAAGAATTTTCAGTCGAAATCCAATCCTCTTGGGGTGTCGTGGGGATTCTCTCCATGGTCAGTTATAAGCATGGGTGTCGTAGCATTGGTGCTAGGGTGTCGTGAGGTTTCAACTGGGGTGTTGCGAAGGATTTTCGACCAAAATCCAATTCTTCTGGGGTGTCGCGGGGATTCTCTCCGTGGTCAGTTATAAGCACGGGTGTCGTAGCATTAGTGCCAGGGTGTCGTGAGGTTTCAACTGGGGTGTCGTGAAGGATTTTCGGCCGAATTCCGCCTGGGGTGTCGCAGGGATTCTCTCCGTGGTCAGTTATAAGCACGGGTGTCGTAGCATTGGTGCTAAGGTGTCGTTAGGTTTCATCTGGGGTGTCGCGAAGGATTTTTGGCCGAATTCCTCCTAGGGTGTCGTGAGGTTTCCTCTTGGGACGTCGTCAAGCTTACTACGGTAACTGGGTATTTAGCTTCTCAACACTCTCTTCAGTAATGGTTTCTTCTGTTCCCCATCCCCCGAAACTTAGCGAGGGGGGCGCAATCCTTCGTTTCCTTTGAGCGCCCACTGAGATGGTGGCACGTGGCGAGTTTCCACGATAGGGGCACCGGAGCTGATAGCTCGGGCAATCGAAACACCCACCAGGAGTAGCTTAAATATGGATGAGGGAATGCCATCGTTAATTACCTTTTCAGCTGATCTTCCAAAAATTTTGGATGCTGAGATGGCTTCTGGAGGCAAGGGGCGATCGACTGGCCCCCATGGGAGCCGCCGCACAACGGTAACCATCGATGGGGAGGTCTTTGCGTCGTCGCTTGCAAACAGCGAGCGACTCCACATGGCAGCTGAGCAATACCTGGCCATTTCAACGAGAGAGATCGAGGTCCTGCATCGGGCCAATAGCCAGCTGGAGGGGCAAGTAGCGTCCCTCCAGCGCCAGATCGCCGAGTTAGCCCCGCAGCGTGGGGGGGAGATCGGCAGCGCCCGAGAAAATGATAAGCCCCAGTGTGGGCTCCTGTACTATTTTCTTTTCTTTTCTTTTTGTCTTTATTTGTGTGATGAATAAAAAAAAATTTTAGTAACTTTTGTGTTTGCTGCCAAACCGAAGGATAAGGGAGCTTGAATGTCGTAACTGTTTTTTGACCGATTTCATCCTGGGATGTGCTAAAGTTTTCTCCTAAGCATGAATGGGTGTCTTAGGTTTGTAACTTGGGTGTCGCGGGCCTTCTCTCCGTGGTTAGTTATAAGCATGGGTGTCGTAGAATTGGTGCTAGGGTGTCGTAAGGTTTCAATTGGGGTGTTGCGAACGACGACATCCCCGACTCAGGCTGTTAACGATACCCCAATTCTCATCTGACGACACCCTAGCTTTAAGGCAACGGCTCCAATGCAGGGATTGTTAGGGGGGACCGACGACATCCCCAACTCAGGCTGTTAACGACACCCCAGTTCTCATCTGACGACACCCTAGCTTTAAGGTGATGGCTCCAATGCGGGGACTGTTAGGGGGGGACCGACGACATCCCCGACTCAGGCTGTTAACGACACCCCAGCTCGCATCTGATGATACCTTAGCTTTAAGGCGATGACACCCATGTGGTGACTGTTAAAGCGGGGTGTCACGGGGATTGTTCTCCATATGGGGTGTCGTAGCATTGACGCTTGGGTGTCTTAATGTTTCAACTACGGCGTCGTAGATCTTTTTTTGGGTGAACATAACTTGGGTATCGCGGGCCTGCTCTCCAGCGTCAGTTATAAGCACGACACACCCTTTAGCAGTTAGAGACACCCCATAGAACAAGCTACGACACCCCGGAAAGCAACATACAAAGATCGCGAAGGTTGTAAACATGGGTGTCGTAGCGTTGCCGCTAGGGTATCATAACGTTTCAACTACGGTATCACGAATGATTTTTGGCCGAATTCCTCCTTGGGTGTCGTAAGGTTATAAGCATGGGTGTCGTAGCGTTGTCGCTAGAGTGTCGTGATGTTTGAACTGCGGTGTTGCGAAGGATTTTCGGCCGAGCATAACAGGGGTGTCGTATTTGTTTAATAGAGGTGTCTTATTTCTTTATCTTAGGTGTTGCAATACTCCTGATTTTCTCCTGCGATGTAGCGAGGCTTTTCTCCAGCATTTGTTTGGACCACGGGTGTCATAGGCTTGTAACTACGATGTCTTAACAGTAAATCTGGGGTGTCATAGCTTTATGACAGACTACAGCTATATGAACATAAAATAACGGGGAATATAGGCCGAAACACTCTGACGATACCCCAGTTTATGAGGTATAACATCCTAGTTAAAAGAGTATGACATTCGTGCTATAAAACAGTAAACTCTAAACAGTTATGACTCCCAGAATGTCATAACTGTTTTGTTCTAAGGAAGTTACCCGCGCATTAAACGGTTTGGTCACGCATTAACTACCTCTAACGAGAAAAAACAGTTGGTGTAATAAAGAAGCTTTACAAAGAAGTGGAAAAAAGGATTTTTTACTTCGTGCTGTGGACGACATTTCCTCCAGAAGTTTTTGTACAAAGACTCCAGTAGCCAGGTATTCCAGCCTCGAAGCTGAATTAAATATTTTATTTCGACTGGACTCTCAGAGCGAGGGCGTAGGATCGTGCTCAAACCTTTGACTGATTCCTTAGCATCCGAAAGCCATAGCGAGGGGGAAGAAAGAGTTTTTCTTGCACAGATGAAATCCAAGAAAAAATGGTGGTAGAAGTAGGCTGGAGGGAAAGGACATTTTCGTCTGCATGCTAATTTTAAAAAAAAGGTGAAGCGCTTTTCATGGCCGTCACGATCCGAACGTAACATTGTAGTAGAGCCATACCGTCTGGCACGTCAGCCACGTAGAATCCACGTGGACCAATCAGGAGAGGCGATGCAGTCAACGTAGGACTTGCTGCACCGGAGGCAGTGTATAAAGACTTTTCCCAACTTGATATTGTTGTCAAGCCCAACCATATCTGGACGGAATCCAGCGTGTCTCAAAGAATGAGTTAGATTGATTTGGAGTTTTGTTTTTTTCTCCGGCTGTTGTTTAATTTCCTAATTTTAACAAGACTGTGTGTATTAATCTTAGACAGGCTCAACCTCCATGATATTTTATTAAAAAGTAAAAGATAAATCATTGAAGCATCCCCTCAACTTAGGATCAGTTTTATTTGGCATCTCTGAAGTCTAAAAAAAATTTAACGTGATTCCTAAAGCTCATTAAAAGATTCAATGAAGTTCTGTTGTTCTTTAGGTAAGCTACAAGATGGTCATGTGACTTATTTAGGATTAAAATACTCTTGATAAATTAGGACAGAAATAACTTGATCTAGCTCCTTTAAATCTTGTCGCACTCCTCCAAATCTACCATCGAGATCTAGTCGTCGAAACCGTTGAAGCCGTGGCAAAGGGCACTACACATCATTAAAAAAAGTGGTCATCCTACTAAAATAAAACCCATCCTCTCCGACTCCTACATCAAGTCTTCTTCTCTAAACTAAACTCTGAATATTCCTTCACCCGCTCACCTGCTTATTAAATTCACTTCTTGAAGGTTCATTATTACAAGGAGCAACGAGACAAGATGGAAGAAAAGAAGACTTGAAGCTTTTTATTTTTCTACTATTCTGTTGCTGGTAGAAAAAGGTTTTTTTTTAATAAAAGAGAATAAATTATGGAGCTGCATCTCTCTCGTCCTCCTAACCTCCATATATTTCGATGCCCAAAGAGGATAGCAGTTGAAGGCCCTTTAGACCTATTATGAACCTAAGCCATCCATAGACTGAAGTTCGGACCATGGAGAGAAAAAAAAAGATCGGATGGAGACAAGGTATCGAGATGTTTTCCTTTTTTTAAAAAAAAATAATAATCAACATGTTCAACCAAAGGTAAATAACCTACGTACTGAATCTTGAAACCTAATTGTCAGAATTAATGCTTAATTTTGAGATCAACAATTCAAATTATAAACTAGATCCCACTTGGAAATATATGATGGAATTGTTGAGGATCAAAAGAACATATATGGGAGACCCATAGAGGCTGAGCTCGTATATCAATAAGATGTGCTTTCTTCTCCAACATACGAATGCATGCATATATATACTCATCTAAATGCAGTCATTAGAGGAATTATCTGTGCTACTTGAAATTGTCTAGGTTAAATGTATATACTCTTCTCTACTTGTACCAAAAAAACAAAAACAAAAAAACTCTTCTCTACAGTGCAGATGGTTGATTAGGCATGTCATTAGCTAATATGGCGACTCAACCCAAGGCATGGCTATGTTGGAATTGGATCAACTTGCCGACAAGAAGCTGTATAACATTGTGAAGATCTCACAGTCCGATATTGGGCCACCTCAGACAACCCAACTGATGTGGCTGATCCAACGCCGTTAGAGAACGTGAAGGAAGCTGACAGAGCCCCGCTTCGACCTTCAAGGCCCATCTCGACCTCCACGTCGGCAGCGACCCATTCTCATCTCGGCGTCGGCTTCGGCCCACCTCGACCTTCGGGTCGGCGTCGGCCCATTTCCATCTCGACGTCGGTCTCGGCGTCGGCTCCGGCCACCTCGACCTCCGTGTCGGTCGCGGCCCATTTCCATCTCGGCATCGGCTTCGGCCCACCTCGACCTCCGGGTCGGTCGCGGCCCATTTCCATCTCGGCGTCGGCTCCGGCCACCTCGACCTCTGTGTCGGTCGCGGCCCATTTCCATTTCGGCGTCGGCTTCGGCCCACCTTGATCTCCGTGTCGGTCAGCATCCTACCCCGAGACCCCCCGTCGGTCTCGGAGTGCGCTTCACAGCATCCTACCCCGAGACCCCCCGTCGGTATCGGGGTGCGCTCACAGCATCCTACCCCGAGACCCCCTGTCGGTCTCGGGGTGCGCTCCACAGCATCCTACCCCGAGACCCCCCATCGGTCTCGGGGTGCGCTCACAGTATCCTACCCCGAGACCCCCCGTCGGTCTCGGGGTGCGCTCACAGCATCATACCCCGAGACCCGAGACCCCTTTCAGGCTCAGACATTGAACAATGCCGTTGAACAGTACCATGCAAGTATTCACCCACAGCTTTCTCTGGAGCTCATTCAAGGGCATGAACAGTGCATACGAGCACTCTATGATCAAATGCTCTACGAGGGATAGACGACCAAAAAGGGGGACACCCTGGCGAGCGCTGTAACGATCGGCCATGCCCTGCAGCCACCAACTCTGACAGGACGCGGCCCGCAGCGCGACACGGCACATGGAGGTAAGCTCCGCCGTACTGTCATCAATTAATGCTCTGACAAGAGATCACGTCCCAAGCCGACGGATTCCAGGCATCGATAAAAAGGGTAAGAGGGACCTCGACCAGGTAACATGCTCATGACACCCCTTAATGCTCACAACGAGAGATCTCTCTCTCGGAGCCATCTCTTTCTTTCTTTTTCGAGCTTCCTCAAGCTCATGGCTGATGCCCAGACCACTGACTTGAGCGTCGGATGGTCCCCGCCGGAATCTCCGGCCCCCGGAACTTGCTTGCAGGCTCGAGGAGCTCACTGGAGGAGGCGACCGCACGCTTGAGGCCAGTGATTTGGCGCCATCAGATTGGTGCGCCAGGTAGGGGGGGATTAAGAGAGATTTCGAATCGGCAATCGACAACTCCTTCCCCGAGCTCTTAAACAATGGTGAAGACCCGTGCGCAAGAGGTCTCCACCAGCTACGCTGGGGGGCAGCGTCAAGTCTTTGGTGGTGATGCACGCCCGGATGATCCTCACCAATCATATCGGGGGGCATCCATGTCACACTGAGCAACAATGGACCATTCTCTCTGCTCCTCACTCACCACCAACCTCAGTTGCTTTCATCAACCAGAGGCGGACTGCAGCATGGGTCAAAGAATAATTTCCAAAAGGGGTAAACTTGAGACATTATTCGTCACCTCAAGGGTTTATGGGCATGTCAATTTCTGGTGGTAGTGAGCCAAGAGCCAAACCGAGCCTAGGACCTTTTACAGATTTCGTTCTAGCTGCTCTCAAGCTTCTGCACGAGGGCAATCAATCTCTTCAAAGAAAGAGCTAGGCAAAGGGGCCTCCCAGCAACATCTTCTCCTAATCGTCCACCCTCAGTGGACTCTCCCGGCCGCTCGTCTTCAATGACCGCCGACTGTCGAGGCTTTCCTCAACGGACTACAGCTTCGTCCCGGTTTCTAGCTTCTTCCCAGCCAGACATCTCGTGCTGGCCTCCAATGCGAGGGAAGGCCCAAGTAAGGACAACGACACTTCCAATCTGACTAACATGACTCCATGGGGGGCAGACCACCAGCGAGCGGAGGTGCTCAAATCCACAAAAGGAAAAACATGGGTGCTACAAGAGCTAAGTACATCGCACTTAAGATAGTTCTTTCATTAATACTTAAAAATGTCATGCACGGAAGATCTACCTTGCATCAACATCCAAGGCCAACCTCGCTTTGGCATACAAAAAGCTCGGGTCCAGCAGGGAAGACCTCGATCGACCCCAAGTGCTGGCACTCTAAGCCCGACCTCGGTCGGCACCCAAAGCCCTGGGCCAGCCAAGCATAAAGCCCGACCCCAGTCGACACCAAAGCCCTAGGCCAGCCAGGCATGAAGCCCAGTGTACCACTGGCAGAGCGGTGTACCACCGGCTCTCAGCAACAAAACCCAACCCCGGTCGGCACCAAAGCCCTGGACCAGCCAGGCATGAAGCCCGACTCCGGTCGGCACCCAAAGCCCTGGGCCAGCCAGGCATAAAGCCCGACCCCGGTCGGCACCAAAGCCCTGGGCCAGCCAGGCATGAAGCCCAGTGTACCACTGGCAGAGCGGTGTACCACCGGCTCTCAGCAACAAAAGTTCGACCCCGGTCGGTACCAAAGACCTAGGCCAGCCAGGCATGAAGCCTAGTGTACCACTGGCAGAGCGGGGTACCACCGGCTCTTAGCAACAAAAGCCCGACCCCGGTCGGCACCAAAGCCCTGGGCCAGCCAGGCATGAAGCCCAGTGTACCACTGGCAGAGCGGTGTACCACCGGCTCTCAGCAACAAAAGCCCGATCCCGGTTGGCACCAAAGCCCTGGGCCAGCCAGGCATGAAGCCCAGTGTACCAATGGCAGAGCGGTGTACCACCGACTCTCAGCAACAAAAGCCCGACCTCGGTCGGCACCAAAGCCCTGAGCCAGCCAGGCATGAAGCTCAATGTACCACTGGCAGAGCGGTGTACCACCGGCTCTCAGCAATAAAAGCCCGACCCCGGTCGGCACCAAAGCCCTAGGCCAGCCAGGCATGAAGCCCAGTGTACCACTGGCAGAGCGGTGTACCACCGGCTCTCAGCAACAAAAGCCCGACCCTGGTCGGCACCAAAGCCCTGGGCCAGCCAGGCATGAAGCCCAGTGTACCACTGGCAGAGCGGTGTACCACCGGCTCTCAGCAACAAAAGCCCGACCCCGGTTGGCACCAAAGCCCTGGCCAGCCAAGCATGAAGCCCTGCACCAGCCAGGCATGAAGCCCGACACCCGTCGGCACCTGAAGCCCGACACCCGTCGACACCTGAAGCCCTGCACCAGCCAGGCATGAAGCCCGACATCCGTCGGCACCTGAAGCCTTGCACCAGCCAGGCATGAAGCCCTGCATCAGCCAGGCATGAAGCCCGACACCCATCGGCACCTGAAGCCCTGCACCAGCCAGGCATGAAGCCCTGCATCAGGCGAGGATCAGCCACTTGGGAGGTAACGCCCCTTTCACCTTGCTGGGGTAGGCCCGCTTCGTCTCAGGGGCGAGGGGGCATCTAATGTGGCTGATCCAGCGCTATTAAAGAACCGTGAAGGAAGCTGACAGAGCCCCGCTTCGACCTCCAAGGCCCATCTCGACCTCCGCATCGGCAGCGGCCCATTCCCATCTCGACGTCGGTCTCGGCGTCGGCTCCGGCCCACCTCGACCTCCGGGTCGGTCGCGGCCCATTTTCATCTCAACTCGGTCTCGGCGTCGGCTCCGGCCACCTCGACCTCCGTGTCGATCGCGGCCCATTTCTATCTCGGCGTCGGCTCCGGCCCACCTCGACCTTGGGTCGGTCGCGGCCCATTTCCATCTCGACGTTGGTCTCGGCGTCGGCTCTGGCCACCTCGACCTCCGTGTCGATCGCGGCCCATTTCCATCTCGGCGTCGGCTCCGGCCCACCTCGACCTCCATGTCGGTCAGCATCCTACCCCGAGACCCCCTGTCGGTCTCGGGGTGCGCTCCACAGCATCCTACCCCGAGACCCCCCGTCGGTCTCAGGGTGCGCTCCACAGCATCCTACCCCGAGACCCTCCATCGGTCTCGGGGTGCGCTCACAGCATCCTATCCCGAGACCCGAGACCCCTTTCAGGCTCGGACATTGAACAGTGCCGATGAACAGTACCATGCAAGTATTCACCCACAGCTTTCTCTGGAGCTCATTCAAGGGCATGAACAGTGCCATGCGAGCACTCTATGATCAAATGCTCTACGAGGGATAGACGACCAAAAAGGGGGGACACGCCTGGCGAGCGCCGTAATGATCGGCCATGCCCTGCAGCCACCAACTCTGATAGGACGTGGCTCGCAGCGCGACATGGCACATGGGGGTAAGCTCCGCCGTACTGTCATCAATTAATGCTCTGACAAGAGATCACGTCCCAAGCCGACGGATTCCAGGCATCGATAAAAGGGTAAGAGGGACCTCGACTAGGTAACATGCTCATGACACCCCTTAACGCTCATAACGAGAGATCTCTCTCGGAGCCATCTCTCTCTTTCTTTTTCGAGCTTCCTCAAGCTCACAGCTGATGCCCAGACCACTGACTTGAGCGTCGAAGGGTCTCCGCCGGAATCTCCGGCCCCCGGGACTTGCTTGCAGGCACGAGGAGCTCACTGAAGGAGGCGACCGCATGCTCAAGACCGGTGATTTGGCGTCATCACCCACCATAGGTATTGAGAATGCCTCGGGGCGTTGCCAAAAAGCTATTTAGAGCCAAGAATTCCCCGCTAATTGACAGGTAGAGTCAAGCACGTAGGCAGTATCTGTTGTTTTATTAGAGGAAGAAAAATAAAATAAAATCTAGTTTTATGAAACTAAATTTACTAAAATGCAGCTTAAACCGAGACAACCCCGAAAGAGATGGAATGCAATAATAGAGCTAGAAAGGGGGGCTCTTTGCCTCCCCACCACTCCCACTTTTCCAAAACAAAAGCAGCATCCCAAAAGAGCGCCTTGCAGGGTGTTTGAACTTTGAAGACTATGCATGGATCTCTCGTTACTTTTGAATTCGCATTGGATCTCTTGACACATCCATCCACTCCCTTCCAGCAATAAAACCACCTTTCCTTCCCTGCAAAATTTGCAAATATAGTGTAAATGTATCCATGCCTCCACCACCTTTAATCCTTCCAATAACTTTGCTTTTCACGGATAAGTTTGTAACATACGAATCTAAAAAGACTCAGATCCATCCACTGATTGATGAGGGGCAGAGGGTTTGCACCCCAACACCTAAGAAATCCCTGGTCTCTCCTCCTCCTCCTCCCAGATCATCCTTTACGGAGCTGCGGTGTCTTTCAGCAAACACATCGTACGGGTTCGATGCTGTGAAACCATTTACAACGCTCTCTAGGTTGCACAGTTGGTTTGAATCAAGCAATCCGTCATATTTGCTAGCATTTTGGATCTGTGTCTCTTGGGCGCACTTCGATGACTCCAAGCTTCCCACAAATGGAGCGGTGGAAGTCACGCCAATTTGGGCAGCTTTTTGCAGCAGTGCCGTCGCAGACATATCCGTCGCTGGTGCTGGACGGTGCTGGTGTTGGGTGCTAAATAAGGAAGGAACGTTCATGAGGAGAGACTGCGAGCTATCGATCTCCATCATGCAGGTGGTGGTTGGAATTGAGGTGCTCGTTAGCTCACTCATCCCCGAAGGCGAGAGTTTGTTGCCATACAACCAACTTAACTGAGAGCTGAATTGCTGCACATTGGAACATGAAGTGAAGAGATCATCATACATGTTTCCACCAGTACCCATTGATCCGATCTGATTGATGTCAGAGAGGATCGCAGTGCTGCTTAAAGGCTTACAGCTGCTATGAATTCCGTGGCCCATCCACAACGAAAGCCCGGGTCTAGCCTGATCATCAACTTTGTAGTTGGGTATATCAGGCTTAATATTATAGGAGGAGAAGTCCTGCAGCATATTGGATCTCATCAAACCACCAGGGAAAAGATTGCTGGCATTGCCGCCGGGCGTCGGGTTGTTGATGCTGGATGCTGCAGAGACTCTTGCGGTCTCCTCAGCTAAGGCATCACAGAAGGCCCTGTGTGTTATAAAACTGTCTCTCCTGTTTGTGAAAGCAAAAGTTAGTATCGTAATTGGTTCAACTAGTGTATGATAAACTTGATGAAGATGAGATTGGTAGCAATTAACAACGGTAGTTGTTAGACTACTTGGTGGTCTACAAGGGGGAAAGAGGAGTGGTGTTGATGGTCTTTGTTATTTATCAAAACAAAGCTAATGGGTCACTATTTAAGCTTTAACTACTTGCCACTTCTACTTTAGCACCATAAAGTTTAATTTCCTCTTCCAACAGGGGCAAACTGATCCATGGCACAGCCTTATAATTATACGAACCAAATTAAACACCAGAGTTAATGTGGAACAGCCACCATCCAGTGGTGCTACAACATATATACCTGGAGAAAAGGGTGCCACAGTCACAGCGGTACTCCCTCGTGCCGCAGGTCTTGGAGTGCGCCTTCCAGTCGGACTGCACCGCGTATCGCTTGGAGCACTTCTCGCACTTCCACTTCTTCTCGCCATGCTTACGAGAGAAGTGCTTCTTTATGCCGGTGAGATCTCCAAGCGCTCTCGCTGGATTGTGGTGGATGCAGCTCTTCTCAGGGCACACGTAGACTCTTTTCCTCGGCTCTTTTGTGCTCCTTTGCCTCAGCTTCCATGGCAGGTTGTGCCCCCGGCGGTGGAGCTGGAGGTTCTGGTCTCTCTGGAAGCCTTTGCCGCAAATCTCGCACAAGAACCGGTTGGTGGCTAAAAGGGTCTTCGGAGACAAGGCAATGACCTCTGCTTCCGGATCTGCTCATAGGGATGCACACACAATTACCACATAATTAGATATCATTAAGAGCTAAAGAAAAGACACCATAGAAGGAGAAAGAGGAAGAGAAGAAGAAGAGAGAGAGAGGAGGAAGAGGAGGATAGGAGTTTAATTCATGTTGCGCGCTATCATTGCCTGGAGTTCCTGGTAGGTTTCTCTTCTTCTTTACAGCTGGAGGACGATTGGAATCCTCACATGGATTTAGTGGGAAGACACTTGAAATGGCTCCTCCAGCCAGTTCTTTCGGTTTATCTTTCCTAATGAGAGAACTCATCAGTGGCCTTTTCTTTGGTATGGCTAAGAAAACTGAGGCTGGTGTTGATGGCACAAGGAGAGAATTATAGCCCTCTCTCTCTCTCTCTGTCTGTCTTTCTGCTTTTGAAATGAATAGAATAATATTTGTGAGGTTTTGTAAAAGGTGAAAGTTGAAGGTGTTATTTGAGGGGCAGATGTGTTTGATGACACATGATTAGATGCGGGCAAAAGCTGAGCTTCAATGCCTTTCCCATTTGGCATGATTATTCCATAATTCACTGTCACCCTTTTCACTTGCTTTTGATCAACTCAATACAGCAGTCACAGCACTCGGTGGATGTGCTATCCTATGAAAGGCAATCAAATAGGTGTGGGCATTAACCGGTAAATTATTTTCTTTCTCTTTGTTTTAAGGGCCTTGGCCAATGAGCAGCAAAAGTCAAGCTCGAAATGAAAAACTCCGAGTGGATTATTTTGCATCATCTCTTTATTTTGAGTACAAAGTGACATGTCAAATGGGATCCCATGGCTAAAAGTGACAGACTGAAACTTTTGTGTTAGCATGTTGACACGTCAACCAAAAAGATAAAATAAGTGTCACACCATTAAAATGAAAGGTCTACTGCACCATAAAGTTAGTAGGTATGCCAACTATGTGATTAAAAAAAAAAAAAAAAAAAACCCAAGGTCAATGAGTTAGCAAGAGCCTGTGGTGGCATTTTCAGCACTAGGTTCAATTTAATACATCAGTAAATACTGACAGCCATCTCTAAGCTGGTTCAGTGTAGCGTTAACATTTCATGCTCCGCATATAGTTAGATCTATCAATATATTTGTTGATGTGGCTAATGATGTAGCTAATAAAGTCGTAGGAGTAATCATGGCAAAACTAATCATGTGGCACAAATACGCCCCATCCGCCCCGGCATTTCTGAACCAGCCGAGATGGTCCCGACTTCTTTAAGTCGGCTCCGTCCATCCTGACGCCTCCGAAGCAGCCGAGACGGCTCCGACTTCTTCAAGTCGGCCCTGTCCGCCCCAGCGTCTCCGAATCAGCCGAGGCAGCCCCGACTTCTTCAAATCGGCTTCATGTCTGCCAGAACCACCAACTTTCTGACCGACGCAGCCTGACGCAATCAGGCTCACCTACCGCCGAACCCTACTATCGATGGGACTAGGCCCACCTACTGGCTGACTCCGTCGGCCAATGGGACTTGGCTCACCAACCGCCGGCTTTCCCTCTTCGATGGGACAGGACCCACCGATCAGCCTAAATTCACGTAACCCCCCACGTGTCACACAAGCATCTTCCCCTCACAGAATTCCGCATGGCCAATCTTCATGCAAATCTCAACCACCTATAAAAGGGGGAGCCCATTGAAGATTCAGGTACGCGAACTTAAGCACTCTCTTATCCTACTATTTCGGAAAAGCTATATCTCTCAAGGGCTTTTCTGCCTTAAAGAACTCTCTGGAGCTCTTCCTCAGCTGCCACTTTGATCACTGACTTGGGCGTCGAAGGGTCCCTACCGGAGAACCCCTTCGGTCTCGGAACTTCTTGCAGGTTGCCCAGCTAGACAAGGATCTCATCGACGATCGGATCAATTTCCCCAGCGCTCAATTCCTGTGACTAGGCGTCATCATTTGTCATTTAAAATCGTCTCGTGACACCAAAATCCTGATCAATCGATCAATCATACAACGGGCTACAGGAATGCATCGGATCAGCATCCGTAGCCTTCACCAAATCAGCAATAATTTGTGGTCCAGATGTCTTGTACATCAGCATTTGTCACCACATGCTGAAGCCATTTCCATCACATAATGTTTCATTAAAATGGCATAAATTTCCTTGGAAACTTCTCTATATGTCTACATTTTGAAATTTATATTGAGAGGCCCAAGGCATGATTCAGAAACAAAGCGCACGATCTCAGATAATATAGCTGCTTAAGTAATTAATTAGCTAGTTAGTTTAATATTAGCAAGAGGGGGTGAGGTTCTCGTCCCTGATTCCTTGTTACGCGGCTCGCACGTGCTACCACCATGGAGGCTGTGGAACGCCAACGCTAGGAAACAGCAGATAAGACAGAAAAAAGAATAATTGTCCATCAATACTACCAACTTTGCCTCGGCCCAGGTCCGCTACTAAATCAACTTCCTTATTTTTATTCACTCTTCCTCTTTTGCAGCAGGACACCTCTCTTTTTTTTTATCCTCTCTCTTTTTTCTCTCATGACACATGAGTACTGGTTCAAATGTGTAGATCTCAGCAGACAGCTATCTTGGATACCCTAGTTCCAATTAGGGGAACAGAGGTGCAGTATATGGTTATGTATTTCAAATTCAATACAAGGGAGTTGGTCATTTGATCAGAATGATCAAAATCCCCTTATGCCATTACCTGTAATTGGTCTGTGAATGACCTGTGCACCGTACTAGTAATGCAGCGAGTACTGTGAATACTTGCACCTCACAAGGCTTAGTTTCAAACTTACAAAAAACTAATCAAGATAGAGAATTAAGTAGTAGTAATAATATAGAGACTAAAGGAAATGGACTGAAGGGAGTCAGCAAAGGGGCAGTGAATTTTTGGAGATGTGGGAAGCCGTCATCTTGTGGGCTGACTTTAGTTCAAGGGTTAGCTATAATCTAACAGTACTTGGACGCGATAACTTTGTCATAGAACTTTATTTAGACCCATGTTTTTGGAGTTTAGTACGTGAACTATTCTAGCCCCTAGGATATTCTCTCCTTGCCCTAGGCTCAGCTCCAAATTTCCACACCTTTAAAGACACCAGATTCCTTTCCAAGGCCCCATAATTACTGTTCATTAGAGCTCGGTCCCATGGCCCGAAATCTCTGTTTTAGTAGCAAGGGGGTTAAAAAAGTTCTGAGGGGTTTGGAAAAAAGAGAAACCTTGTCACCAAGGGTATGTTTGGTTCTTTGGCTTGTCCTGGATGTGGTGGTAACGAAGAGGGGAGACTAAAGCATATTTCCGAAGTCCAAGAGCAAAAGATATCGAGCTCAAAACCCCAACTTTGTTATAGAGGGCAGAAGACACTTCATTCCTTTCTATGTTTGACTGGTGTTGGGATGAGGGATATGGCAAGGCTCACCAATTATATGCAAAGAAAAGCGAAGGAGCCTGCTGAGATGGTCCTACCTCAATTTGGTTAACAGGATCAAGACTCCAGTTTACCAACATTTGTGTGGAAAAACTAGGATTCAGGGTGACAAATCGGTGTCAAATCATGTACAACCGAAGTCATATAAGTTCTCATTTTGAGAATACAGCTACCAGAATCGTACGGCTATTTTGTATATTTGCGTTTTATTTTAATTGAACAAAACCCACTGTTGAAACTCCATGAGGAACTGATATGCGACTCTTAATATTTCTGCTTGCTTATGAGAAATTTGCATGGCAGTGCAGCTCTATATTCAATAAATGCTCAGTTTTGAGCTTAATTATCATTTGTTATAGGTGTTCAATGCACACCCATATATAATTAGATCCTTTTCTCTCCCTTATACTCAAATTTCGTGTATCAAGTGTTGTATCTAGTCTAGCAAATGGAAACTAGTCTGGTTACTCCAATATTTACTATAACAATGTAATAAAATAGCTGTGGCCTAATCACTTATAACTAAAACTCAGCATAACAAATCACTTGGTCTCTTCTTCATTGTTAAGTGTAAGGCTCAGAATTAACTTTTGACGTGGAATCATGCAAGATTATAGAAGAAAAGTTTGAAAGCAAGTGGGTCTCTCCAAGACATGAACTAAGATAACTTTTCAGAGGAGTGCTATTATAAGTTACGAATCTTGGATGCGGAAAAACTAGATATCAAATGTGCCTTTTTTTTTTTTTTTGAGTGAAGGAGAGAGCAAATGTCCACCCAATTTATTAGTAGAAAAAGGAGAAGTATATATATACAAGAGGAAAAGGAAGGAAAGAGTACAGAATGACATTGAAACCAGGTGGATTAAATGAATGGGGGAAGCTTGCTTCCTCCATTTCTCAATGCTCCCCAAAACAAAAAAAAAAAGGAGAGGTTGGGGGGGGGGGGGGAGTGGGGGACACCAAGATGAATATATGTCAAGCTGGAGCTAAGGAGGAAGTAGAAGTGAAAGCACAATAAACACTGTTCTCCCATAAGGAACCGAGGAGACGGGCAAAAGGCTGCGAGGAGAACTCCAAAGTCAAAGGCGAAATTTTCATTCAAATTATTAAATTCAACACTATCTCTTTTATACAAGGCTAGTGTTATATAAGCGTAGGATGGAATAAGTTTCCAACTCTATGTAATAATGAATATAATCAGTTTATTCTTGATCAGAAGGAATAAATGTATAAGGTTAAAGAAAATGAAAATGCAAAAGATAACACATAATACTAAAAGTTTCCATAATAAACTAAAAGATATTAATCAATAATTAACTATTTATAGTTAATAACTTAACTTTAAATTTTTGCATAATAATTAAGAACCTACTCAAAAAGGCTATATATAAAGTATTATTCAGATTTTTTGGCCTTATATATAAATATTCAAGCTAAGTCCTTATATACTCTTCTGTTTAAGTTATTTAATTTTTTTGTTAAGCTACAGATGTAAATTCAATCAAATCTGAACATGATCTAAATCTAGTCAAATCCGATTATATATATTATGATTAGCCTATTATTGTTATGAAAGATTCATCTTGTAATATCTCCTAATACATACCCTACAAAAAAAATACTAAAATAGCGACACCATTTTATCGGTGCATTTTTGCATCACTAAATTACGATCAAATTGCGACGCCTCAGCGACAAAAACAAATAGCGACGCAGAAAAGATGCGTCGCTATTTAGCGACTCATTAGCAACGCAAAAATTCAAAAATTTTTAAAAAATTGTTAATTTAGTGACGCAATAAAATGCGTCGCTATATAGATATAGCGATGCATTAGCGACGCACTTGACAAAAAATTAAAAAAATTAATTTTTAATTTTAAATAATTTTAAAAAATTATTAATTTAGCGACGCAACAAAATGCATCGCTAAATAGCGACGCAAAAATTTAAAAAAATTTAAAAAAATCATTAATTTAGCGACACAACAATATATGTCGCTATTTAGCGACGCATTAGCGACGCATTTAATAAAAAATTTAAAAAAAAATTAATTTTTAATATTAAATAATTTTTAAAAATCATTAATTTAGCAACGCAAACGATGCATCGCTATTTAGCGATGCATTTGACAAAAATTAAAAAAAATTAATTGTTAATTTTAAATAATTTTAAAAAATCATTAATTTAGTGATGCATTAGAATGCGTCGCTAAATAGCGAAGCATTAGCGATGCAAAAATTTAGAAAATTTTAAAAAATTATTAATTTAGTGACGCAATAAAATGCATCACTATTTAGCGATGCATTTAACGAAAAAAATTAAAAAAAATTAATTTTTAATATTAAATAAATTTAAAAAATCATTAATTTAGCGACGCAACAAAATGTGTCGCTAAATAGCAATGCATTAGCGACGCATTTGATAAAAATTAAAAAAATTAATTTTTAATATTAAATAATTTTAAAAAATCGTTAATTTACCGATGCATTAGAATGCATCGCTAAATAGCGACGCATTAGCGATGCATTGATAAAAAATATTTAAAAAAATTAATTTTAAATTTTAAATAATTTTAAAAAAAATTTAATTTAGCGACGCAACAAAATGCATCGCTAAATAGCGACGCAAAAAAATGCGTCGCTAAATAGCGGTGCATTAGCGATGCAAAAATTTTAAAAATTTTAAAAATCATTAATTTAGCGACGCAACAAAATGCATCGCTATTTAGCGATGCATTAGCGATGCATTTAACAAAAAATTTTAAAAAATTAATTTTTAATAGTAAATAATTTTAAAAAATTATAAATTTAGCGACGCAATAAAATGCATCACTATTTAGCGATGCATTAGCAATGCATTTGACAAAAAAATTAAAAAATTAATTTTTAATTTTAAATAATTTTAACAAATCGTTAATTTAGCGACGCATTAAAATACGTCGCTAAATAGCGACGCATTAGCGACGCAAAAATTTAGAAAATTTTAAAAAATTGTTAATTTAGCGACGCAAAAAATGCGTCACTATTTAGAGACGTATTAGCGACATATTTACCAAAAAAAATTAAAAAATTCTAATTTTTAAAAATTTTAAAAAATCATTAATTTTTAAAAATTTAGCTTCGATGGATCGCAACCGTTGGATCGTCGTCGATCAGATGGATCGCAATGGTCCGATCGATCATCGTCGATCAGGATCATGGCTTGGATCGATCGCAATGGTCTGATCGATCATCGCCGATTCGGATCATGGCTCGGATGGATCGCAATCGTCGAATTGTCGCCGATCGGAGGGATCACAATGGTCTGATCGATATCGCCGATCGGGATCATGGTTCGGATGGATCGCAACCGTCGGATCATCGCCAATCGGATGGATTGTAATGATCCGATCGATCATCGCCGATCCGGATCATGGCTTGGATCGATCGTAGCCGTTGGATCGTCGCCGATCGGATGGATCGCAATGGTCCGATCGATCATCGCCGATCGGTATCATGGCTTGGATAGATCGCAACCGTCAGATCATCACCGATCAGATGGATCGCAACAGTCCAATCGATCATCGCCGATCGAGTTCATGGCTCGGATCGATCGCAACCATTGGATCATCTCTGATCGGATGGATCGCAACGGTCCGATCGATCATCGCTGATCCGGATCATGGCTCGAATTGATCACAATCGCTGGATCATCGCCGATCGGATGGATCGCAATGGTCCGATCGATCATCATTGATCTGGATCATGGCTCGGATGCATCGCAACCATCGGATTGTCGCCAATCGGATGAATCGCAATGGTTCGATCGATCATCGCCGGTCGGGATCATGGCTTGGATCGATCGCAACCGTCGGATCATCACCGATCGGATGGATCACAACAGTTCGATCGATCATCGTCGATCAGGATGATGGCTCGGATCGATTGCAACCATTGGATCGTCTCCGATCGAATGGATCACAACGGTCCGATCGATCATCGTTGGTCGGGATCATGGCTTGGAATGATCGCAACCGTCGAATCATCGCCGATCGGATGGAGCTACGGTCCGATCGATCATCGCCGATCAGGATGATGGCTCGAATTGATCGCAATCGTCGGATCGTCTCCGATCGGATGGATCGCAATGGTTCGATCGATCATCATCAGTCGGGATCATGGCTTGGATCGATCGCAACCGTCGGATCATTGCCGATCGGATGGATCGTAATAGTCCGATCGATCATCGCCGATCCGAATCATGGCTTGGATGCATCGCAACCGTTGGATCATCGCCGATCGGATGGATCGCAATGGTCTGATCGATCATCGCCGATCGGGATCATGGCTCGGATCGATCGCAACCATCCGATCGTCGCGGATCGGATGGATTGCACGGTCCGATCGATCATCGCCGATCAGGATCATGGCTTGGATCGATCGCAAACCATCGGATCGTCTCCGATCGGATGGATCGCAACGGTTCGTTCGATCATCGCCGGTCGGGATCATGGCTTGGATCGATCGCAACCATCGGATCATTGTCGATCGGATGGATCGCAACAGTCCAATCGATCATTGCCGACGGGATCATGGCTCGGATCGATCACAACCGTCGGATCATCTCCGATCGGATGGATCGCAACGGTCTGATCGATCATCGCCGATCGGGATCATAGCTCGGATAGATCGCAACCATCGGATCGTCATGGATCGGATGGATCGCAATGGTCTGATCGATCATCGCCGATCGGGATCATGGCTGGGATCGATCGCAATAGTCGGATCGTCACTAATCGGATAGATCGCAATGGTCGGACCGATCATCGCCGATCGGGATCATGGTTAGGATCGATCGCAACCGTCGGATCAAAAATTAAAATTCATTGCTTAAAAATATCGTTAATTAAAAAATCCAAAAATTAAAAAATAGAAAATTAAAAAAAATTATTAATTCAGCGACGCAGGTAGTTGCGTCTCTATTTAGCGACTAATTAGTGATGTATATCACAGCAAATTAAAAAAATTATTAATTCAGCGACGCACTTAATTGAGTCGCTATTTAGCGACACACAGAAAAAAAATATTTAGCGATGCACAAAAAAAAAATTCCCACCGTTTACTCCCGCCAAATTAGCGATTTAGCGACGCAACCCTATTTCATCTTCTTCCTCACCGCTTCTCCCCTCAACCCCCAACCGGTCTCTTTCTCCTCCTCCTTCTTCCCCACCTCCGGCGGCTCTCCGGCACCCGACCACCTCGCTCCGGCTGCTCTCCGGCACCCGACCACCTCGCCGGCGACCCCTATTTACGGGTAAACCTCCCCCCCTCCCTCCCCTCCCTCTCATCTCCCCCATTTCCTCTCCCGCCCCCTCCCGTGGCCGTCTTCTCCGGCCACAGCCACGGTCGTGGCCGGCCGTGGCCTGGCCACAGTGGCCAGGCGTGCCAGCAAACAAAAAATAACAGCGAGGGGGTTTTCCCCACCCCCTTCTTTGCCGGCCACGGCAGCGCGGCCGTCTTCTCCGTCCACGGCAGCGCGGCCGTGGCCAGCCATAGCCTGGCCATGGTGGCCAGGCCAACAAAAAAAATAACAATAGGGGGTTTTCCCCACCCCCCTTCATTGCCGACCATGGCCGTGGCCGTTTTCTCCGGCCACAGCAGTGGCCATGGCCGGCCGTGGCCTAGCCACGGTGGCCAGGCCAATAAAAAAAATTAACGGGGGGTTCCCAACCCCCCTTCGTTGCCGGCCACGGCTGTGGCCGTCTTCTCCGGCCACGACCGCTGCTGTGGCCTAGCCATGGTGGCTAGGCCAACAAAAAAAAATTAACAGGGGGGGTTTTCCCCACCCCCCCTTCGTTGCCGGCCACGGTCGTGGCCGTGGCTGTCTTCTCCGGCCACGGGGCCAGGCTAGCAAAAAAAAAATTAACAGGGAGGTTTTGCCCACCCCCTCTCGTTGCCGGCCACGGCCGCGGCCGTGGCCAGCTGTGGCCTGGCCACGATGGCCAGGCCACCAAAAAAAAAAATAGAGGGGGGTTTCCCCACCCCCTCTTGAATATTAATTATTATAAAAAAATTTATTATAAAATTTATTTTTTAATATTACAAAATATATTGCATAACTAATTTTACCGATTAAATTATTTAATTATTATTATTAAAAATATTATTATAAGTTATTTTTATATTTTATCTTAATAATTTATTCAATCATATTATTATATCAATTAAATTTAGAAAACCCCGTGCAATAATATCATTATATATATAATATATATTACAATAACATTAGAATACACTATAGTATTATATTAATATTTTAAAAAAATTATATTATGTGATATTATAATATTAGAATATAATGAATCTATAACTCATTATGTTGATCTATTTGCATTTGATGAAATTTTAAAATAAATTTGAAATATTTTTCTTCATCATGTCTTATTGTCAGAATGTTAATATAAGTTCATGTTACAATATTAAATTTAATATTATATTTATTTTCACCCATAAAAATATTTATAATAAACTCATTATAAATTAATATGAAATTATGATATAATTCAATATTTGGATTTTTGTTATAAAATATGAAAATTAAAATTTATTATCCCTTTAACTTATAATATTTACTGTGATTATAAAAAAAGTATGTTTATGATAATTATATTATGTCATAATATAATAATATCATATTATAATATATTTTAACTTATATTAGTTCATAATATTATAATATAAAATAATTTAAATAAATTATGGTATTATAATAAATAATGGTTGCAATATAACATCATTGTAGTAATTGCTTATTCGTGATTCTGATCAATAGTAAATTAATTAAAGAAATTACTTTACGATTATTTAGTGCTTATATTTTAAATTAATTTAGTCATAATTGATTAGTGATTTTTATATAGTCATAGTTCAATTTCTCAGTCTATTAAACTATGCATGGCAGTTTACTGGTGAACATCTGACATATGTTATTCCATTTTATTGTCATTATGAAATTGTTATGAATTAGGCTCTAATTTAAGTTACAATTCCTTTATATTGGGATATGTTATGTTGGGAATTAGATTATATATGACTTTAATAGATATGTCATGGTTGATATGTTATAGAAATTGTCGGTCCAGCCTATCCAATATTGAAACCATAATATTATTAGATATTACTATGCATAACTATTGGATTAAGGTTGTTATCTTTGACGTAATATCAATTTTATAAGTTTGTGACTGTAGACCACAATCAAAATATGTATTAATCAAGAGAACTTGCAAGCCGTAATCTTGCAAATTCTTAAATTATTTTTCTTAAGAATATTATATCTCGCAGCACTGAAACCTTAAGACCCGTTTGAGAATTTGCAAGACGTAGTCTTACAAATTCTCAAATTATCCTAGTGGATAGTTTGAGATTATTTTTATGATATGTTAGTCTACTATTAATTATCGTCTGTTGAGATGTGGTTTGTATTTCCTCATACGTTCTCCTAGTGTGGCATATATGCCACACATTTAGGAGAACATATGGGGAAATGCTGCTGAAATTTCAACGTAAATGATAATGAATAGCAGAATACCATATCATAGAAAATAATCTTGAATGGGATAGGGCCTTACCTTTTAGATATGAAGTGAAGGTGAATTAATTTAGGACACCTGCATACTCGTGAAGTCTCACGAACTCCACGTGGCACGGCTTTGTAAAGGATGGACCTTAGCAGGGCCTGGCCTAATCAATTGGTTGCAATCATTAAAAAAAAATTGATCTATTTTTTTAAATTTTTTAAATGGTTATTATTTACCTTGGATGTGTAACATAATTAATTTAGTCATAAATTATTAATACTAATATTGTTTTATATTATGGTTTTTTTATTGGTTCACCAGAAAATTGTATAAGTTGTTCAAAAATGAGCGGACCTCGCTCGTGGATGTATGCAAGATTAAAAGATGGCTGCTTAATCCAGATTTTTTGAATGGACTTGAAGAATTTATTGGATTTGCATGTAGCCAACCTGAATGGATGGATGGGCCTAGGATTAGGTGCCCCTGCAACTTATACAGGTGTCAGAATAAAGCGTACAGGAATGTTGAAACTGTGAAGGTGCATTTGTGTAAAAAGGGTTTTGTTCCTGGGTATGATATTTGGTACTGTCATGGTGAAACAGAGGAAATGCATAAGCCAACAAGTTTCTATTCCCATTGATGAACCATGTGCGAATTTAAACAGATATGAAGAAATGATGATAAATGCATCGGGTAATGAATTCAATCAGAATACATTTATGGAAGAACCAAATCCAGATGCACAGCAATTTTATGATATGCTTCGTGCTGCAAATCAAGAATTGTATCCTGGTTGTGAGAGTCATTCCAATTATCTATGGCTGCTCGGTTGTTGAATATTAAGGCAGAACATAGATTATCAGAAAAGGCGTTCAATGCAGTAGCTGGATTAATGAAGGAAGTTTTGCCAAATGATAATGTTTAGCAGATAGTTTTACTCAATGAAGAAGTTGTTGCGTGGCCTTGGGCTCCAGTTAATAAGATCGATTGTTGCTTGAATAATTGTATGATATATTGGGGTGAAGACTCAGACCTGAGATGTTGTAAGATTTGTGGGCAATCGAGGTACACCAACGATGAAGGGGGAGCTAGTACAAGTAGGAGGAAGAGTGTGCCTTACAAGAGGATGCATTACTTTCCTCTGACTCCGCGCCTTATACAAATCTGAGGTTACAGCTGCTGATATGAGATGGCATGCCGAACATGAATCTAAAGAAGATGAAATGTGGCATCCATCAGATTCAAAAGCTTGGAAGCATTTTAATGACATCATCCTGATTTCGCCGACAATATAAGGAATGTGAGATTAGGTCTTTACCGATGGCTTCCAACCATTTGGTCAAGTGGGCCGACAGTATTCTTCTTGGCCCATGATACTGACTGTATATAACCTTCCTCCATGGAAGTGCATGAAAGATACTGCAATGTTTTTGATAGTTTTGGTTCCAGGACCATCAAATCCAAAGGAAAAGATTGATGTCTTCCTGCAACCTTTGGTGGCCGAATTAAAATGTTGTGGAAACAGGAGTCATAGCCTACGACATTTCTATGAAACAAAATTTTATCATGAGAGCTGCTTTGATGTGGACAATCAGTGACTTCTCGGCATATGCAATGTTGTCAGGTTGGAGCACTGCTGGGCGTATGGCGTGCCCTTACTGCATGAATGATTTTGATGCATTCACATTGCAGAAGAGTGGTAAGCAGTCATGGTTTGATAATCATAGAAAGTTCTTGTCTCCAAATCATCCTTACAGGCGAACTTGATCGCCTTCCGGAAGAACAAAGCAGTCACAAAATTTGCCGAACCGGTTAGGTCTGGCATATATTTGATACTATAGAGCATTTGGGGTTGAGGTATGCTTGGGAACCGATGCAGATAGAAATGGCCGTATATGTAAAGAACATAACTGGAAAAAAGGAGTATATTTTTGGGATTTGCCTTATTGGAGCACAAATCTCATCCGGCACAACTTGGATGTTATGCATATCGAGAAAAATTTCTTTGATAACATATTTAATACGGTGCTAAACATCCCGGGAAAAACCAAAGACACTGCAAAGTCAAGAGAAGAACTTAATCAGTACTGCAGAAGAGCTGATTTGAGAAGGAGTGCTGACGGACCTATCCTAAAGCCTGTTACTCTTGACAGAAATTCACGAGAAGTTTTATGTAACTGGCTTAGAGGGTTAAAATTTCCAGATGGTTATGCCTCAAATATCGGTAGGTGTGGGACATGCATAAGCTCAAGTTGTTCGGCATGAAGAGTCACGACTGCCATGTTTTCATGCAACGGTTATTGCCTATAGCTTTTCGTGAGTTGCTTCCACACCATGTCTGGAAGGCATTGACGAGCTCAGCTTGTTCTTCAAGGAGTTATCTGCCGCAGTCATTACTTCTGCATCCATGGCAAGGCTTGAGGAAATTCCAATTATTTTATGCAAGCTGGAGCGAATATTTCCTCCTAGTTTTTTTGACTCAATGGAGCATTTACCGGTTCACTTGCCATACGAAGCGAGCATAGCTGGTCCCGTGCAGTATCGCTGGATGTATCCTTTCGAGAGGTAAATATATACATCATTAAGACATATTGACATTTCAAATATTATTTCATTGCGAGAAAATTGGTTAATTTTTTCTCAACTTTACATATAGGTACCTTAAGAAGTTAAAAAATAATGTGCGTAATAAGGCAAGGGTTGAAGGTTCTATATGCAATGCACACTTGGTCGAAAAGTTTCACCTTTTGCCTCGCATTACTTTGAGGGTCACGTCCACACGAGGAGCCGAAATCTTAGTCGTAACAATGACGTATGTATGGACGAAGGAGAACCTAATGACGTAGTAGATATCAATTTTTAAAGATATCGGCCGTTCATTTGGGGGGCAGAAGTCAAGAAATCTTAGCGATATGGAGTATAATGCAGCACATTATTACATCCTAATGAACTGTAGAGAAGTCGATCCATATATTGAGTAAGTGTACACTTCACTAATTTAAATTATAATATACCACAATATTTAATTGCTAACATCAGTTTTAATCCTTATCATCCCATAAGGATGTATTGTGATAGACAACGACAGATGAATCCCGACATCAGTCAAGTTGCAATTGGACAGAAGTTAGAAATGGAGTTCGCTTACTGGAGAATGAGTAGTATCACTCAATCAATTTCAATAATGGCTTTTATTTTTTGAATTGGTTGTGAATAGCTTATTAATTTATAGGTAAACGATCCATGGTCCCCAACCGACATTTTTATTAAATGTCTATCGCAATGGCCATTGAAGACCGTAACAACCTCTACTGGCTATTTTGTTAATGGGTACAAATTTCAGATTGAACAATTAGCAGTTTCAAGAGGCACGCAGAACTGGGGCATGTGTGTTAAAGGAGAAAGTGTTGGAGCAAATATACAGGATTATTACGGAAAGTTAGTAGAGGTGGTTGAAGTTGAATATCCCGGTTGGCCTATGAAACAAACCGTATTGTTTCATTGCGATTGGTTCGATCTAACAGTTCCTGTGGGCAAAAGGGTTCATAACGACTACAATTTGGTTGAAGTGAACCATCGACGAAGATTGCATAAATATGACCCATTCATCCTTGCATCCCAAGCTCAGCAAGTGTTTTACTGTGATATCCAAGTTTGCGCAACGACAAGCGAGATTGGTGGGCTATTTCTAAAATCGTTCACGTTCAACAATCTTATTAGAGAGTTCATCAAGTCAATCAGCCGAGTGCTCTGCATTTCAAGAGGATGAGATGGAAATGCATGCAATTGAGGACGACACAAGGGCTCCTGAAACATCACTTTGAGATCCAAATGGTGATGTCCAAGAAATTGCGGATGCAAATGTTCGGTTTCCTTCCGATGATAATGAAACTGAATCGCAGTCCGATACGGCATCGGATGTTGAAACAACATTTTACGAAACAAATGACACCGATTAAACATAGAGGTTTTTTAAATTTCAACTTTATTTTATAAGTGTTAAATTTTTACATAGTCAATCATTAATCGTAATTTAATTGCATGAAACTTTAGTATTTTCAGTATGACGGGCAGAGGTAGATCTACCGACGATATACGGAGTGAGCAGAGACGTAGCCCTGCTGCATCAGATCACATGAGCTTTGGAGATGGAGAGCTCGGATCTCCAAACATCGCACAGCCTTCGATCTCATAGCGATCCATCCAGCCGATCGGCACATACCTCTGAGAGTTCTTCCACACATCGGCTGCACCGTACTTCGACTGGATGGTCATGGGCTGTAAGTATATAATTAAAAATATATGTTTATTTTCAAGTCAATTACTTATAAACATGCATTTTTTTAGATTTATTGAGCAGCATCATGTATCCAGCCACATCAGTCCGTATTTCAGAGGCGTGCAGATCCCAGTGGCTACGATTGGCGCCACCTATCTAGCCACGAGGAGTTTTATTTTTCTGAGTTTCAGGTAAACTTATTAAATACAATTTATCACTGATATAAAATTTCTTAATCTTAATAATTCTGAAACTAACTATTTATTTTAATGCAGAAAAAGTTTTCGTGGGACCTTGCCAGCCATGATGCCATTAGGGCAGCATGGGAGGCTCTTACGGGACGCCGATACTCCGACATGCTTCATCGTTGGAGGTCATCAGATCGCATGTTGCATGTGCCAGAGGGTATTTGGCACGAGTGGCAGCAGGCCTGGCAGTCCGATGGCTGGCATAGGAGGTCCGCATCAGCCAGTACGAACCGCCGATCCGAGAAGGCAGTCCTGGCACGGGTCTCTCCCGCCATACTTTGGGCTCCATTTCGATTCAAGAGCACAGACGCTGTATGGTAAGAAAACATAAATAATTTAATTACTAATTTAGTTATTTACAAATATTTGTATTAATATCAATTTTTTTTTTGTAGCCTGAGCAGGAGGGCGGAGATCCTAGTGAGTTTCGTCTATTCAGGGCGACACACACCAGGAGGGACGGTTCCTAGGTCGACACGTGATCATGGGAGGTTGCGGTAAGAAATTAGCTTTATGTAGTATCTGTTTAATTTCTTAAAATTTTATTTCGAGAAATTCATATTGTTGATTTATAATTCAAAGACACGAGTCGAGGAGCTTCGCTCCCCGGCATAGCAGGTCGACTCCACTGATGGGGAGACGCCCGTTGAACTCTCAGAGAGGAGAGTCGACGTGTGTTTTTGGAAGCTGTTGGTGCCCAGCCGCGAGACCATAGGGTCTATGGTCTGGGCACTAGAGCTTATGCATATTTTCCCCATCAGGCCTCCAGCTCGATATTCTGGTGATATTCCTGCCAAGCGTTTAGACGACATTCGAAGATCTATTACGAAGGAGGTTCGGCAGGACATTCGTTAGGAGGTTCGACAGGAGGTCAAGCACGAGTTCGAGCAGCGTATGCGAGGCGGGATCAGGAGCTTGCATACGTGCGAGATCAGATGCGCCATTTGCAGGATATGGTTAACGCTTGTCGCAGGGTCTCAGCTCCCAGCGTGATCACTCAGATTCTTGATGTATTTTTTTTCTTTTATGTTGTACATGAAAACTTTCAATTTTAATATAATTAAATTTTATGATTATGAAAATTTTGAATGAATGTTTCGATCAATATTTCAATTGAATAAAATTAAATTGCATTAAGAGTTTTAAATATTTATTTTTTTAACAAAAAAATTTTTCATTATAATTTTTTTTAAAAATAATTTAATAAATTTGCGATGCATATTGCGTCGCTAAATTGAATAAAATTTATTTTTTTAAAATTAATTTCTAGTTGCAATTTTTTTAAAAAAATTAAATTTAAATATTTGTGACGCATTTGCGATGCAAATTACGTCACTAAATTGATGATCATAATTTAGCGACGCAAATTGATGCATCGCAATTTAGCGACGCAATTTGCATCGCTAATGCGTCACAAATATTTAATTTTTTTTTTAAAAAAATTGCAATGATAATTAATTTTGGTTGTAATATTTAAAAAAAATTAATTTGTGATGTATTAACGATGCAAATTTATAAATTTATTTTTTAAAAAAAATTGCAACAAAAAAATAATTCTGGTTGCAAAATTAATTTTTATTTTTTAAAAAAATTGCAACGAGACATTAATTTCTGGTTGCAATTTTTTTTAAAAATATATATATAAATTTGCATCACTAATGCGTCACAAAATTTTAATTTTATTTTTAAAATATTGCAACTAGAAATTATTTTCTTGATGCAATTTTTTTTAAAAAATGAAATTAAATTTTTGCGACGCAAATTACGTCGCTAAATTGCCACGCACCATTGCATCGCAAATGCATCGCTAATTTGTGACGACGAAAAATAGATACGCATTTATTGCGTCGCTATTTAATCGCTATTTAGCGATGAAACTGCGACGAATAGCATTTTGCGACGAAAGTTACAGCGACGACGAAAATGTCGCTAATGCGTCGCTAAATCGATTTAGCGATGCATTAGCGATGCATTTTGACGTCGCTAAAATGAAATTTTCTTATAGTGGTCGGTTCTATAAATCTTATCTGTAACATCTAAACCTTATCTGAAAAAGTTAGCTAAAATGTATTATTTGAATTTTTATAGAATTTAATACATATTTGTATAAGGGAGAAGATAAATCATTTGTGAGAGGTATATATAGAAGTTGTGTTACAAGTGGATGTCAACTGTGATGATTTTGTCATCCTTAAGATCGAAGTAGTCGAACATGTTGGCAAAGCCTATGCAATAATTGCAGTAGCATATTATAAGATTTCTTGTAATGATTTAGGCATCCATGGGTAAGAGCTAATTAATTTTGAAGTAACTCCAAAGATCAAGCAACAAAAAGATATTCTTTGTGTTGATGATTCCATAGGAACCTGGTATTCAAAAAGGTAGAAAATCTAGTTGACCATATAATTGCTTAAAAGGAGTCAAAAATGGTATATATGATATGACATCGATCATATTAATCTTGATTGACCGAGAAACATGAGAACCAACCATGTATTGAAAGGGAGCTAACTCTATGTTGAAAATGGAGCTGCAATTTCGGAGTGCAAGCTATGCATGTGGCATAGCGATGTCACTATCTCTAGATGCATTGAATACATATGCCCATGGTCATGGGCACTTGTGCAATATGACATGATACCAGTCATGAACGTAGGCTCATGCAAGACAAACAAACCATTAAGGCGTCTAGATGCGTGTACCACTTCAAGTAAGAATTAGGTAGTTAATTTAGCCATTGAATGTTCATTATTCCTAGGTAAATACCTAATGGAATCTTAGTATGGTGATGAGTCAATGTTGAAGCGGAATATTAGAGGCTATTATGGACATCGGCACATGCATCAGTAACAAAATGATGGGGTTATAGATCGAGGCAATAAAGGAGATGCATTATTCAAGTGATGTGTTAGCGAACGGCTAGCATTATTTGATTGTTAGTTCAATGTGTTACATATTGCTATTATTGCAGCAACAATAACAATAGTAATTATCGAGATATTTCATAACAATGATAAATCATCATCATCATCATACGCTATGCAATATGAAGGTGTCAGAGTCATTACACGGTTGAGACATACAAGGATTACACCATAGTTATTCTTTTATTATTCCTGGTTTTCCTTTTAGTAATATTCTAGTCACAATAAAACGAACTTGGTTTCAATTGGAATGAGATGGTGTTCAAGATAAAGTAAGAGCATCTTAGATGAAGTGTGACTAGTTAGGTTATAGAACGTCCAAGTAGTGATATTGCAATCTAGATAGAGGACATTGTCCTTCTCAGCGTTAGTTTTTCTTATTTAAATATGAATCTTAACGTCTATGATGAAGCATAGATGACTTAGCAAAGAAGTAAAGAGCTTTTGCATGTCAAGAGTCAAATCCTAATAGATCCAAATATATGCTATTAAAAGATTAAGGTGCTATGTTATTAGTTGTGTATACGCTATTGAAAAGATTTTATAAGGTATTATGGGAGTAAATATGAGAGCTTCGGCCCGTTACCAATTTTATTATTAGTAAAATTTATTTTCTCTTCAAATTTATCCTTCTCAATTATATTCTTCTCACAGCTCTTTTTAAAATTGTTATTATTTATATTTTTTGTGGTGAGATAGTATTAGAGTTTGTTCATTGTGATTAGACCATTAATGGGCTAGCTAGGCCAAGCTTGGGCTAGAATTTACTCAAGGAAACGTCTTTGTGCACCGCCTTCGACGCACGAAGGCATGCACCGGGCGCGGCCATTGACCACGTGCACGTGATTGGGCCACGGTGCGCCCTGTATGCGCGCCCACATGGGCGCACGGCCAATGGGTGCGCCTGGTGCGCGCCTTCGTGCATTGGAGGCGGTGCACGTAGACTTTTCCTTTACCTAAAGGTTAATACAATTTACTAAGGCCTAGGTTCGGCTGACCTTCGACCCATCCTTGAAGCCTAAGTTCGACCTTACTTGGTCTGTGAGCTTTGTGTCACCGGGCTTTCAATCGGCACGTGCAAGCACTCCCTATAGCCACTAGGTCCTTGCGTCTACCGGTGATGGCGTTAGAAGATCCCTCTCCTAACCAACCTAGACCTCACAATAATAAAATAAAACCCCAAGCCAAGTTATACGGAAAGCAAAGCCTTCCAATCAAAGAACTTTTCACTAAGTAACTTTGGATACAATGAGGTTACCCGTAGGCCAAACATTTCTCTCTGTCCCTTACAAAGATCACTCAAAGTGCACGTCCCAACCTCACTTAAAAATACGAATCTGACCTTGGCACCTCGCACCCGCGCACCTCCTGTGCATACCGGCCTAGTCTCGTCCGCGTCCAAGCCTGCCTGGCCTAGACCTCTGCACTACCTTGATCTTCATTGGTCAAGCCGTATGATCAAGACTGCACACTAGATGCTCGCTGAATTCCTTCTATGAAGACCCGCTGCCTTTCTTTTATAGGTGGAAAGCCGCTGCCCCTTTGCGCGTCAAATCCGTGTGGAATCACCGCCTCAAACACCGCCTAAGAGTTCCTCCAATGTATGCCACCTTCTTGGCCGTTGGATGCTTGATGGAGAGCCAAGATTGACCCTTGGAACCACATCAAGAGAACTCCCAAAATACGATGCTAGCTGGATGGGCGGATTGCCCATGCCCGCTGCCAGGTTGGCATGCTAGCCTGGACGCATGGGCCGCGCGCTCGCCTGGTCCGGCCGGTAACAATCCTCCCTCCGCTGAAATCTCGACGTCCTCGTTGAGCCATGCCGAAGCTCGATACTGTCGCACCGTATGCCCCCTGGCGCACCTTGTTACCGCACACTTTGGCCCTCCTAGCCAAAGTCTCCCAGATCCCAACGTGGCCACCTACCACATGCACCCCCTGATGCCTCCCCGTCGGATAGCCCACTTTTCGAGCCATCCCACATGCTGTCTCCTGCTGCAGGTTGATATGCCTAAGCTTGTTGCGCATGCGCCACCCTAGTGCCTGCGTGCGTCGCCACCTAGGCGCGAGGTTGCTGCGCAATCTCAAGTCTGGTGGTGGAGCGCTCCGCCTCAGCCCTTTGCCATCTTGCCTCGCCCCTCCGCTGGCAAAAACAAGGGCGTCTATATCTTCGGATCAGGATGCCTCCGCGATGAGGCATAACTTCGGCCTTGGCATTGATGAAAAAATCCATGCCCAACACCATGTCGAGATTATCGAGTGGTAGAACCTTCATGCTGCAGCGCCCTCGCCATAAGCCCACCTCCAATGTGGCCTCTGCTTGGTCCAAAGACTTCATCTCCTCAGAGTTTACGAACTTCACCTGACAAGCTTGGAAAGCGCCCCTAGACCCAATCTGTGCGCCGCTCCTAGCTCATGAAACCGTGCATCGCATCGATGTAAACCAAGGCCCGTACTGTCCTCCTGTTGACCAAAGCCCTTACGTTCATCAGACCTTGGCTCTGCTCCATCGCGGTCAAGGTTTCGATTGCTATTAGTGGGGATAACCTTACTATTGTCCCTTCCTCAAAACTCTTAGATGCCTTGTCTTCTTGGTTAGTAACGGCGGCTACTGTCGTCACTTTTCTTGGACACTCTCATGCCAAATGCGGTCCTCCACATATGAAGCATCCTGTGAAATTTGCTCGTGCTTTTGGTTTTGCTGCTGCATGTGCTGGCACATCCTCTTTCTTGCCTGCTCAACTCCGTGGTGGTGACGTACTCTCGCACTTGTCCTTGCCCTGGCTACCGCTACCCGAAGTTGTATTACTGCGAAAGTCCACTAGCACCTCTGCTACTACGAAGGCTAAAGGAATATCTTCTCACCTCCTTCCTATGAAGCTCGGCCTATGCCCATCCCTGTAGGCCCGCGAGAAAATTAAAAAGCTTATCCTCCTCGAACATGTTGGACACCTCCAGAAGCAGCGTGCTGAACTGCGCCACATACTTCCAATGCTCCCTGTCTGTCGCAGCCTCTGCAAGTTCTCTCGAGCAACCCAACTCACGTTGCTCGGTAGAAACTGACCCTTCAGCTCCCTCTTGAAGATCTTCTATACCTCAATCCTGGGATGCCCGCACAGTTATCCTCAGCCGTCCTGGTTCTCCACCAGATTTTGGCGTTGCCTTCCAAATATGTCGAGGCCTGATCCACCTGATCGACCACTAGGATCTTCGTTGCACGGAAGTAGACTTCCATATCCCATATGAAGTTCTCAACCTCCGTCGCGCTTCTGACTCCGTCGAAGGCCTTAGGCTCCCAGACCTTCGCTTCCTTTGCCGAAGCGCCGACCATGTTAACTGGACTCCGCGCCTCTTGCTTTTGTCGGATCAACTCCTCCTCCAAAGCATGGATCTGAAGCTCCAATCTCTCTTCCATGGCCAGATCTGATCGTGTGTGTTGTAGATGTCGATGCTCGAGGCCACGAATTAACCCCTCGTGTGTCTCTATCAGCTGATTGTATGAAGTTCGCAACTCGGTCAACTGCATGCTTAACTCCGTGCATAAGCTAAAATTCATGGTTGATCCATCTCCTGGATCTCCCACAATTCCCTCCAAATGGATCATACGATCAGTAGTTGTCACCATATCTTGTGCTTGAAACTTGCTTAAACCGGGCTCTGATACCAATTGTCACCAGGCTTTCAATCGACACGTGCAAGCGCTCCCTATGGCCACTAGGTCCTTGCGTCTACCGGTAATGGCATTAGAAGATCCCTCTTCTAACCAGCCTAGATTCCACAATAATAAAATAAAACCCCAAGCCAAGTTATACGGGAAGAAAAGCCTTTCCACCAAAAACTTTTCACTAAGTAACTTTGGATACAATGAGGTGCTCGTAGGCTAATCACTTCTCTCTGTCTCGTACAAAGATCACTCAAAGTTCCTGCCCCAACCTTACTTAAAAATATGAAACTGACCTTGGCGCCTCGCACCCATGCACCTCCTGTGTGTATCGGCCTAGTCTCGTCCGTGTCCAAGCCGTCTGGCCTAGACCTCTGCACTGCCTTGATCTTTGCTGGTCAAGCCGCATGATCAAGACTACATGCTAGGTGCTCGCTAAATTCCTTCCATGAAGACCCACTGCCTTTCTTTTATAGGTGAAAAGCCGCTGCCCTTTTGCGCGTCAAATCCATGTGGAATCACTGCCTCAAACACCACCTAAGAGTCCCTCTAATGTGTGCCACCTTCTTGGCCGTTGGATGCTTGATGAAGAGCCAAGATTGACCCTTGGAACCCTCAAGAGAACTCCCAAAATACGACGCTAGCTGGCTGGGCGGATTGCTCATGCCCGCTGTTGGCTGGCATGCGCCAGCCTAGACGCGTGGGCCACACTCCCGCCTAGGCCGGCCGGTAACATTTGAGTTAGGCACGGGATCTCTTGAACTTTTTTCTTTTTAAAAATATTAAAAAAACTGAAAAATATTTTTAAAAAAATACTAAGAATAAAAACTAAATATTGGCAACAACCTACAATATATCTATATCTCAGTAAATTTACATATCAACAGCAATTGCCGATTAAGCTTGGAAAAACATCAAACATAAATAATAATATGAGAAAAAAACTATAACAACCTACAACATACTAAAGATTTCAGGCTAGGTTAGGCCCAGGCAAGGCTCTATTTTTCAAGTTCAAACTTGGACTCTATATTATATAGCCCTATTATTCAAGCCATAAAACCTTGGTCCAAACTTGCCTCAAGGTCCATGAGTTCAAGCAAGCTAGGAGGGCTGCCAGGCTCATGCGCAAGACTTGTAGTGATACTGAATCAACGGATCTTACTCAAGTAGTGAACACGTCATTCTAGATACTACCATCAAATTATAAATTTATCTATAGTAACTGAGCAAGCTAGAATTTTATAGAATAGGAGACCTATTTTCCTTCATAAAAGGGTGAGTCAAGCCCTTATTATTATACTGTGGGGCTAAAGACAATGAGCTACTGCATATATTTGCCTTGTTAAGTAAATAGGCAGGAAAGTCGAAATTATAGTACACGGCAACAAGCTGAAATCAAGCTTAAATGTCTGCAATTTTGAATGTTCCTTTATATAATATTGATGGCATTGCAAAAAGCATCTAACTAGCAACTGACCCACAAGCTATCCACCAGGACTTTGCTGTATATATTTTAAATGTCTGCAATTTTGAATGTTCCTTTATATAATATTGATGGCATTGCAAAAAGCATCTAAACTAGCAACTGACCCACAAGCTATCCACCAGGACTTTGCTGTATATATTTATAAGGTCAGGTTCAAGTTATGCTTAGTGCAATATTAAAAAAAATTACATTTTTTAAGTTATGATAGGGTTCTATGTTGATAATATGAGCCATTAAACATGATCAAATATTCTTAAACTACTAACATACTAAAAATTATATAATTTTAAGATCTTTAATCTGTTAATTAAGTGACCAAAATTGATATTATTTAATTTTAATTTTTAACCACTTGATGTATAAGTTAAAGATTTTCAAAACATATGATTTTATGTGTATAAGTAGTTTAAAAAAAGTATATCACATTTAACACCTTGAATCATTGTTATAGAGCTCTAATCATTAATTTCAAAAAGATGTAACTTAATCTTGATCAATTTATAATTCTCGATCTTGAGAAGCATATTTAGCATCCCAAATAAATTTAAATTTGAGTGGTATTAGTGAACAACCAGCTGTTATTAACTCCGTAGCTTTGCGAGAGGCTAGTGTCTCCATTTTTTCCTTTTAAACAATTAAGATTTGTTGTTAAATGCTGCTAATGATTGAACAACATGCAACAAAGTTTCCATGGGAAATTCCATCAAACAACAGTGCAAGCCTGGGTAGCAAGGATACATGGTTGAGGCACGTGAAG